>JAIUZE010066685.1:0-67647 GCA_022085475.1 Heliosperma pusillum | reverse complement strand
CCAAATTCGGTAGATACAATTCACGAAAGAGGCGGAAAAGAGCACAAGCCTCATAACAAGCGGTATGCTACATGCAAATAACACCACCTCGCAAGTACACAACATTTGACGGCCGGGTCGATCAACGCAAAGCGTACGTCTCCCAACAACGTCGTCGTATGCCCACTAACACATGCAATTAAGCAGTAGGATACCTCCCCGTTCCGACATTCCAGCCTTACGAATGTGGAGGTAGCCAAGGGAATGAGAGTACAAAGCACATAACAAAATAGTGCTCAAACCGTAACATTTGTAAAAACCGACTCAAAGTGGGACATATCAAAAACCGTCACCAAGCATGAGAATAGGGAATTATATAAATTTAACTATGATAAAAATTAGTCAATACATGATACATAAGCATTAGAACAAGTTTATGAAGCGTCATAAATAAGAAACATAGATACCCTCTCCAAAACAGCGT
Source organism: Heliosperma pusillum (assembly GCA_022085475.1). Classification (NCBI taxonomy): domain Eukaryota; kingdom Viridiplantae; phylum Streptophyta; class Magnoliopsida; order Caryophyllales; family Caryophyllaceae; genus Heliosperma; species Heliosperma pusillum. Next base: position 67,184 of record JAIUZE010066685.1, on the reverse strand, counting down.
CGTTTGGAAACCAACTAAAACAAGGGTCCACTTCAAACAGTCATAACTAGAGTTCTAGATATTCAAATGCAGAAATTACAAATGGAGGTGATAGCTTAACCTCTTACGGTTCCAACGGGATGTCACAATCCCAAAACAAGTAAGTAACGAAGCAGATATGATCATTTTACGAAGAGGGGTCAGTGCAGTGAAGCTGCACAAGTCACGACCGTGACTTGTATTTCACGCCCGTGAAACTGTCTGTTACGCAAGGGTATTTGGTCAGCCACTATTTCACGCTCGTGACATGAGTTTCACGACCGTGACTTGGGTCAAGACAACTCCATTTTGTTCTAAACTCAACCATCATCAACTATTATCATAAATCAGCAATTCTCATATCAATTCTCATATCAATTCTCAACAAACAACAAGTATCATCATCAACACAATTTCAATGAATACTAATCCTATTCCAAATACAATTACTAACATAGAAAACACATTAAAACACGTAAATGATATCGAGTAACCCTTCACCGTTACCTTTTCGCGTCTTTAATCGATTTCGAGAAAGTCTCCACCTACAATAGATAACAAAAGATGAATATAATTTACCTTTGAGAAAGACGGATAAATTGAAAAGCGAGAAAAACGGTAATTTTATTACCAATACGGATAGAGGAAGATGAGAGGGGAAGAATAAGACGAACTTACGTGAATTTGAGCGAGAATTGAGCGAGATATGACGAATCTAAGCTTGGATCAAAATGGAGGCAAGGTTTTGATGGGGTTTCTTAAGGAAGAAGAAAGAGTAAATTAATTATAACTCCCTTGTATGTTACACTTTTCTAAAATTACTCCCTTATAAGTTGTCTTTAATAAATTACTCCCAGAGTTTTAACTCCGGCCATATCTTGCTACCATTTCCCAATTCTAGTGAGCAAATCCGTCAATATTTAAATTTTCCCTCTATTTCTCTAATTTCATGACGAAAATGCCCTTTACTTTATGTTATATGACATTCCTTCTCTCCATCTTCATCATTTGTTATCATTTCACTCTATCTTCATCTTCTTCATCAAAATTTTACTCCATTGTTTCAAACTCCCCTTTATAGAAGACCATCTTGTTCATCTTGTTCATCTTCTCCACCCTTATACCTAGAGGTGGCAATCGGGTCAATCAGGTCGGTTATGGGTCGGGTTCAGGCAGTTCGGGTCATGTCGGGCTCGGGTTTGGTCGGGTCAAGTTGCTTATTCAGGTCGAGCCAGTTTCGGGTTGGGTCGCTTACGGGTCAAGTTAATCGGGTCAATAACTACAACAGGTCGGTTCAGTTTCTGTTCGGTTGACCAATGAGTCGGGATATATCAGGTCAATATGCTTGATCAGGTCGAGACCAGTTTGGTTTCGGGTTACTGATGGGTCGAGTATTTTATATTGTCGTCTTAAATTTGAAAATTAATCGGGTCAATGGTCGGGTCGTTATGTTAAAAGATCACTTTTGAACTTATGAATTATAATATTGGATTAGAGGAACTCGATACAAAGGATATTTCTAAAATATAAGAGTATAACACTATAAAAGTTAATGATTGTATAATTTCACTGAACACTTATGTTCCTCGACCTCGGTTTTAAGTATATGACATGAGTGCCTATCGAGTATCCAGTGTCGGATTCGCCTATATAATATAGATTTTGGTCTAAGTTATGGACAAAAAATAATGTTTTTGGTCTAAATTAACCAGTTATTTATGTAGTTCATAGTTTTGAACATTTGACATATGAAGTATGGCTAGGAACTAAATGAATTACCTATGAAATATATTTTATTTATTATCTTGACGGTGATCCTACGTATTTAATTTTGAATAGGCTCTATTAGAATGGTGTATTTGAGGTTTGGATTTTAATATCATAATTAAAAACCGTGGTCGGATTGTATGGTCATAACTCATAACTCTTTCTTCCCTTTATTGTTTTCAATGGAGCCAAAACTAAACACTCTTTTTCTCACAAAGCGTTAATTTAAAATGTTCTACATATATCACTTGCAATATAATTATTAATAAGTTTAACTAGGAATATAAAATACTAAATTTACAATTGATTATTTATTTTAAGATTACATTTTGTTTTGAAAAATAAAATGAGCGATAATTTTTTATATCAAATTTATTAACAAAAAAACAAACTATGAAGGAATTTATATTCTTAAAAAAGATTATTTGGCTATAAGTCGGGTCGAGTTTAATCCGGTTAAAACGGGTTACATGTCGGTTCAGTTCGGTTTGGGTCAGGTCAGGTTTGTGGGTGAATCGGGTTTCGGATCGGGTCGGGTCGAGTCACAAGTCAGTTCGGGTCATATCATTTCAGGTTCTGTCGGTTAACCTTCGGGTCGGTTCAGGTCGGTTTCAGTTCAGCAAATTTACGGGTTCTATCAGGTCGGTTTTCGGATAAGTCAGGTCGGTTCTTCGGGTCGGGTCACCTTTTGCCAGCTCTACTTATACCCAGTGTGACCTTCAATTGTTTCAAACTCCCCTTTATAGAAGACCATTAAATTGACACTAACTGGTTTAATAGTTGAACCAGTATCCTACAAAATTAGTAAGAAAAGACAACATGATTAAATCAAATATGGTTAAATTAAACTAACATTGTTTACTTTGGGAGGAAAATGAAATATCTATCACTAGAAAAATTTTACTGTGAAATAATCATTAATCAACTAGAAAAATTTACATAATTAATAATAACCAAGTAGAAAGTAAAATTCGAACAAAATTAGTGTTAACAATGAACTTACAATTTTACTGTGCGATTCCATTGTGGTAGCTTGCATCTATACTGATCTCCTTGTAAAATTAGGGTTACAAATTTATGGGATACTAAGGTGAAGAAGATTGATTTTGGGTTAGGAATTAGGTTTTGATTTTGGGATTTTCAGTAAAATGAGAGTAAATGAAAATGAATGTGAGGAAAGAGTGTAAATGAAAGAGAAATGTGAGGAAAGAGTGATAAAGGGCATCATAAGTTAAATGAAGGGCATTTATGTCCATTTCTCGTTTTTTCTGCCTGAAAACACAAAAGGTAGCAAGATATGGCCGGAGTCAAAACTCTGGGAGTAATTTATTAAAAACAACTTATAAGGGAGTAATTTTAGAAAAGTGAAACATACAAGGGAGTTATAATTAATTTACTCAAGAAGAAATGTTGAGTTGTGTGAGTTAGGTTAGGGTTAGGAGGGAGTATGAGATGTGTAAGGGAAAAAGTCAACAAAAGTCAAAGACGGCTTAAGACGGGATTTACATGAAATCTCGCGAAAAATTCAAATACGAACTCGGAAATTCTAAATGCGACTCGGGAAATTTAATTCTAAACTAAAACTAAATTTCGCTGAAAAGTATCCGTAAAATATTTTTACTATAAAAATAGGGTACATTTGCGGGTGTTACAATCACCCCACCTTTTAAAAAGTTTCGTCCTCGAAACTTGAGAGTAGAAAACAAAAGTACCAAAGACAAGAATCGGTTTTAAAAATTAACAAGAAAGCTTTTACAAAGAAACATTTATGAAACGAGGTTCTTCTCGAAAACGGTTTAAGGAGAATTTTCATAAGTGTGAAACTTTACTTACGGATCTCAAGAGTGCCCATCGCGAACGAGAACTCTAATTATCCAGATCAAATCAATGTCGAAATAGTGAAATCGAAAATCAAACAAGCGTTAGTAAGTGCAGGACTAGTTATCAGACGTCTCCAATAACAAGAGCAAACATCCAACCAAACGCAAAAATCCAAATATAAAAGCGAAAGAAATCTATTTTCTCCAAAAAGGAGGTACAAAATTCATCTTTAAAACTTTGGTGAAACTTTAGATTGGAAATACAATATGAAAATTTGGAAGTTTTCTCAAGGATAAAATCAAAATAACACGACATTACACGTACATAGAGCGACTCGCACATTTCACACACAATTCAGGGTAACGAAATAAATACAGAACACGCAAAACGAAATAAATCGAACTCTGAGGGATAGGAAGAATCACGATGAAGTCGGCAGGAAGATCTACAAGAATTCGACATCACTAACTCTACTAATAAACCAATTCCTCAAGAGAATGCAATTTACCCAATTTGCAACTCATAATTTTAATCATCAGAATTCTTACAAGAATAATCCATAATCACGAGATTTCAAGCCAATAACCTAATTATTCAGATTCATTTTGTATCCACTAAAGTCCATCGGCACGGTAGACTCCACAACTAACAATCCACATGAAAGATTCATTACATACTCTAATCTTCTTAGTTTCATCAAAACTCTTACTAGAAACCACCAACAAAGTATTTATCTAGGGAAACATGATCGCTAACAACCACAAGGTAAAGGAGACTTACCATAAAAATCCCTTGATTCAATTTACTTCAAACTCATTATCCTAAATTTACAATGAACTTTCTCATCTTCGAAAGTCAAAACACAATCAAAGCAACAAACAAATTATCTAAGATTCAACTAGCCTCATCCAAAGTCTCACGACAAGGGAAAATCCACAATCCATTATCGGTTATAAGGATTCTTTAATACGCCATAACATCCTTAATTCGATCATTACTACGCTCGAAGCCTCAAAATATAAATAGTCACATTAGCAAACTATGGTGGTTATAATCCTCAAGATAAATGGGTTCACCATTCTAACTCTATAATCCATAACAACTGAGCACTAACTATCCAAAGCTTGCAACGAACATTTCTCAATCTCAAACTATGATTCCTTAAGAATAAAAGAGAATTACTAATTCCAAACCACAAATGACCAACCACTTGGCAATCAGACAACCATTCAAATCATCTAGTTCATCTAAAACTCAAAACATATCGGTCTTCGCTTATGAGATTATTCCTCGAATCTGGTCACAAATCTAAATTTCACAAGTAAGATTCCTTTTTAGAGCGTAACAATTTAAGACAACAATTCCCCAAACAACCTCCAAGGTAACTATTCCAATATCTCGCAACAACGAACTATTATCATGATCCACTCAATTCTCAAAATACCACTACAATACCAAACTCCAAATCTAAAACCACTAAGAGAGGATATATATTATCACTATTTGGATTCATCCTAGAGCTTAAGTCCTATTTCCCATGATGAAATAGAATATGAATTTGCTCAATTCAAGGACACATATTCTAACCTAAGAATTCAAAAATACATTACACTTATTCTTTGAGCTTTACAAATGGAATACCCAATCCACTAGAGAAAAGATGAAGGAGCAACGAGATAGAAAATGATACGGAATCTCAAGGAGAACACGAGAATAAATAAGGCACGAGATTAAAAGAGAGGAGCGCTGAAAAATAACGAGGTCAAGAAAGAGACAAAGCAGATAGTAGAGGTATGAATATATCCGAGTAAGAAAGAAGGTACGAGCTTGTACTTTCTTAAAGATCAATCTTGTCTAAAACATTCAAGAATGGAAATGAAAAGGGATGATGGCACGAGTAAAGGTTTAAGGTTTAATCCACAAAATTTCTCCTTTCAGACTTAGGATGATAGTAAAGCAACTCATCCCAATAACAAAGGTCTCTTACAAGGGACCCTCGTACCACTAATCATTAAAGTAAGGTACACCTAGATTTAACAAATCGATTACAACCCAATTCATCTATCCGTTCACAAAACACGGATTCCAAATTGCGGAATTGCAACTCAACTCTAAATTCCAAAATTTGACACACTCTCAAAGGTTTCAAAACCGAAGAACTAACAAGGAATTCTTCATACTAATCTCTTTTCAACTCCTACGGCCCACAAGGTAGAACACCGAACAAAACGTCATTATCAACATCATATAGCCCACGAGTTCATTATTAACAAAGTACAACCTCAAGTCAAACACCATCATTAACGTCCCAAGGTATTTCCATCATAGCTCACATCATCTAATCTCGCTCATATCTATAATCCTCAAGTAATATGGTTCAACTTACAACGAAACCTTACTACTTCAAACGAGTCTCCGATACCATAAGATAAGATCATATCTTTAAATTCAAGAACTATAGCCAAATGCTTTTCCACCAAGCCTATACCCACAAACACACAATAGGAAACCATGCACAAGAAGTCGCTTAACCTAAAAAGTATTTCGCACCTCAAGATATCATTCAAAGCTTCTTATTTACACCAATTAGACCTATCATAAGCATGGTCTTCAAAACAATACTAAACTTCTAAGTCCAGAAGACTAAATTACTAATGAGTTAAGAAGTCATAGCCAACTCATTCAACCTTACACCATCGAATATCATGAACTATTTACACACAAGTCATGGCAAGCATCAAGCATTAAAATCATCAAAGTTATCTTACTATCTTTCCTTAGAGTTACAACCAATAATCAATATAGGGTGAATTTAGATCTACACCATTTTCCTCAAATCACAAAATTCATTCTAACAAATACTAATATTCCACAAAATTCAAAGTTCTTCCGACCAAGTATAATATACCTCAAACAAATGGGTATGGCATCCACAAAAATGTTACATGAGTAAGGTAAGGATACCAAGAGATAAGAAGAAGGGAAGCAACAAGAGTAATCTCCAAGGGGAGAAGACGTTAGATGATAAACAAGCACTTAGATAGAAGGAAGAGAGCATGATACATTAAGGACGAGAGAAAACATCGATGAGGAAGGAATACACTTCAATTAGGCTTGTCAATCTTCAATCTTCGGTAGAGGATACTTCTTCTAGGTAACACATGATCCTCCTCAAGACGGTAGATACAAACAAACATAACATCACTCAACACAATCAACAAACAAGTTAGAACCTAACAAACATCAAGTACACCAAAGACTACCACCCTAGGTCCTTAAGTCTACCCATCTCTCATTTATTATTTCAAGGTCAAGTAGTTTAAGTTTAGGGTTCACGTGTGTGCGTCGGGAGCGATAAGGCTCTGATACCAACTGTGACAACCCTCGCGAATGCGGAAAATAAAAACATACAAGCATGTGAATTAATTTGCGGAAATACGGTATTTTAAAAACTTTTATACATGCAAGAAGAAGTATACGAGGAGTGTCAAATATTACAGACTAAAGTACGAAATACAACAAAGAGACGAAGTCTCTCAAAATGTTATCACTGTCAAAGTGTTTAGCAAACTAGCTAAAATCGTCTAGAGGTGAAACTTCCAGGGACAACGCCCGCTAGCTCACACCCGAACCCCAAAATATCAAGCAAAAAGCCATCCATGCAAGCAACCTGTTCATCCATGAAAAACATGAACGCCACAATCAGTGGGGAGTAACTCCGGGTTCTCCCAGCCATATCACATTAAACGTACATAAAAGGAAATACAAAATAGAAGCATGCATATATAGATATACATGTGAAATACGATAAGGATAGATAGACAATTCGATACTTAATGATAAGAGCATATGGAATACAAATCCAAATCCATCATGTTATACAAATACTCGGGGAAGACACTCTTAGTCAACCGAATACGCTCACTAGGGCTTACATCTCACCGTTAGCGGTATAAGTTTGATAAGATTGAGACTCGACAGACAAACCATGTCAAGTCATCCAATGATCAATCATATAATCATTCATCCAAACATAACGACACAATGACAATATCTCTCACGGTAAATGAAACGCACTAGCACCGTGTCCCTGCAAGTATGATTAAAAGGCATCCACGGAATAAAACATTGCCCTGAACGCATACACGATGCTACATTTCGTATATGTAGACTAATTTCCTCCTGGTAGGACGACGATAATAATACGGTTCCTAGTCTAAACCTGGTCTCTCGTAATAAACGTGTTCCGATTCGACATGCGATGACATTTCGCATCCAACACTCGGTCAATCAAAGACGCCGAGTACCCCAAATTCGGTAGATACAATTTACGAAAGACGCGGAAAAGAGCACAAGCCTCATAACAAGCGGTACGCTACATGCAAATAACACCACCTCGCAAGTACACAACATTTGACGGCCGGGTCGATCAACGCAAAGCGTTCGTCTCCCAACAACGTCGTCGTATGCCCACTAACACATGCAATTAAGCAGTAGGATATCTCCCCGTTCCGACATTCCAGCCTTACGAACGTGGAGGTAGCCAAGGGAATGAGAGTACAAATCACATAACAAAATAGTTCTCAAACCGTAACATTTGTAAAAACCGACTCAAAGTGGGACATATCAAAAACCGTCACCAAGCATGAGAATAGGGAATTATATAAATTTAACTATGATAAAAATGACTCAATACATGATACATAAGCATTAGAACAAGTTTATGAAGCGTAATAAATAAGAAACAGAGATACCCTCTCCAAAACAACGTTGTTTGGAAACCAACTAAACCAAGGGTCCACTTCAAACGGTCATAACTAAAGTTCTAGATATCCAAATGCAGAAATTCTAAATGGAGGTGATAGCTTAACCTCTTACGATTCCAACGGGATGTCACAAGCCCAAAATAAGCAAGTAACAAAGGAGATATGATCATTTTACGAAAAAGGGTCAGTGCAGTGAAACTGCACAAGTCACGACCGTGACTTGTATTTCACGCCCGTGAAACTGTCTGTTACGCAAGGGTATTTGGTCAGCCACTATTTCACGCTCGTGACATGAGTTTCACGACCGTGACTTGGGTCAAGACAACTCCATTTTGTTCTAAACTCAACCATCATCAACTATTATCATAAATCATCATTTCTCATATCAATTCTCAACAAAAAACAAGTATCATCATCAACACAATTTCAATGAATACTAATCCTATTCCAAATACGATTACTAAAATAGAAAACACATTAAAACACGTAAATGATATCGAGTAACCCTTCACCGTTACCTTTTCGCGTCTTTAATCGATTTCTAGAAAGTCTCCACCTACAATAGATAACAAAAGATGAATATAATTCACCTTTGAGAAAGACGGATAAATTGAAAAGCGAGAAAAACGGTAATTTTATTACCAATACGGATAGAGGAAGATGAGAGGGGAAGAATAAGACGAACTTACGTGAATTTGAGCGAGAATTGAGCGAGATATGACGAATCTAAGCTTGGATCAAAATGGAGGCAAGGTTTTGATGGGGTATCTTAAGGAAGAAGAAATGTTGAGTTGTGTGAGTTAGGTTAGGGTTAGGAGGGAGTATGAGATGTGTAAGGGAAAAAGTCAACAAAAGTCAAAGACGGCTTAAGACGGTATTTACATGAAATCTCGCAAAAAATTCAAATACGAACTCGGAAATTTTAAATTCGACTCGGGAAATTTAATTCTAAACTAAAACTAAATTTCGCTGAAAAGTATCCGTAAAATATTTTTACTATAAAAATAGGGTACATTTGCGGGTGTTACATGAGCAAAGATCGAAATGGAATAAGAACTTGAATAGGAAATGCAAACCCGGAAACTTGAGTTCCAATTACAAGTAGAACCATACAATTGAAGAAAACTTAGAACTAAACTAAACTAAACTAGAGAAAATTAAAACTAAACTAAACTAAGAAAGATAAGAGAAAGAAGAAAAACTAAACTAAAGAGAGAAGTGTTTTTGTACATGTAGTTGTTGTTGAATTGTGTGTGATGCATAGGCTATTTATAGGGTTGAGAGGCTGCTGTGTTTCGTCCAAATTCATACCCTAGACAACCTAATAAAGCACTCCATTAAGGCTTGGTAGAAGAAGAGCCAAGAAGCGTTCATCAGCAGACATACCCGATTGGGTATGTGGCAAATCCGATCGGGTATGTAACCCCTGATGGATCTTCTTTCGTCTCTTCCAATTTCTTCTTTGGGCACGCGTTTCTATGCTTTGGTCTTGGTCAATGCAGCATGTAATTGGGCTTGGGCTAGTCTTCCTTTGACTTGGTCAAGCTTGCTTCTTCAAATCGTTGGGTTTTAGGCAAATGCTCGGAAATATAGAAAAAAGGGCGTAGAAACGTCACTTTCCCTACAAAATAGGTTAGAACATAGGAATTCGCCTAGAAGACGATATTAGCTCATAAAATGGCTTAACAAAGCACAAATGACATACAAAACCGAGCTAAATTAGGGATTAAAATCATACAAATATTCACTTATCATTCTCTAAGCTTAGGCAAGATGAAAGACCTATTGAGACTTACCTTAGAGAGTTTGAACAGCTAACCCCTTAATGTGAAGTGACTGAGAAGTCTGAGCAAAGGATTTCTAGGTTTCTTGAGGGTCTAGATAAGGGTATTGCTAACAGGGTAAGGATGCAACCTCTATGGTCTTATGATGATGTAGTAAACTTGTCCCTTAGAGTTCAGAAAATGGGGGAGACTAGAGCTGTTATACCCAAACCTGATGTCAAACCATTTCAGTCTAGAGCTTATGGTGGTGTTAAGATAGGTGAGACACCCAAAATAGCAGGCCCATCTACCCAAGACAAACGGAAGAGAGTTAGGAACCAGAGACCCAACCCAAACCCAAATGAAGGCAAGATTAAATGCTTCCAGTGCCATGTTTATGGCCATTTCAAGAAGGACTGTCCTTCAAAGAGGGTTATGACAGCTATAGAAGTAGAGGAATGGGAGAGGGAAGGTTTGATTGAGTACGAACGAGAGGAGTGTGTAGATGAGATGATTAGTAAGGAGGAACCTAGTCAGGAGGCAGTTGTGGCACTCCCTGACACACGTCACCACTTGGTTCTATAGAGGGTGATGCATTCTCAGAATGTACCCCTAGAGGAGGACCAAAGATCCCTCATTTTCAGGAGTAGATACACCATTCGGGAAAGGGTTTGTGATTTAATTATTGATGGAGGAAGTTGTACCAATTTGGCATATGTCACCATGATCAACAAACTTAACTTAAGTACTCAGGAACACCCTCACCCCTACAAACTCAGATGGTTGAGCAAAGGAGCTGAGGTGAAGGTTGATAAGCAGTGCTTGGTGCCTTTCTCTATTGGGAATATGTATAAGGATGATGTCATATGTGATGTGGTTCCTATGGATTCCCGTCACTTGCTCCTAGGAAGACCTTGGGAATTTGATGAAAGCTCAGTACATCAGGGAAGGAGCAACACCTATTCTTTCAAACATGGTAGCAGGAAGATCACTCTAGCCCTTCTACCACCTAATCTAGAAAAGATATGGGAGTCCTAACATGTCTGAGGACCTCAGTGGGGTCTTATTCCTATCATAAGCAGCTACGGTTAAGGAGTTCAAACAAGGAGGAACAACCAAGTCTAGTCCTGCTGTCAAAGGATGGAGATTCATGAGAATGACCAGGCTAAGGTTCCTGCAGAGGATGGGCCATTGATAATCAAGTACCAAGATGTGTTCCCTGAGGAGTTTCCTAGTGGCCCACCTCCCATAAACGGGAGTGAACATCAGATTGACCTTGTACCAGGATTTGTACTCCCCAACAGGCCTGCACATAGGTGTGATCCAAAGACAACTCATGAGCTACAGAAAAAAAAATTGATGAGCTTATGGATAAAGGGTTTGTAAGAGAGTCTTTGGGCCCTTGTGTTGTGCCAGCTCTACTGGTGCCAAAGAAACATGACACTTGGAGAATGTGCATATACAGCAGAGCTATAAACAATGTCCTAGTCAAATACAGATTTCCCATACTTAGACTAGATGATATGCTGGATGCATTGACTGGGTCCAGAGTCTTCTCAAAGATAGATCTCAGGCAACGGTACTATCAAGTGAGGATCAAGGAGGGAGATGAGTGAAAGACAACATTCAAAACAAAGCACGGGCTCTATGAGTGCACTAGTAGAAAAAACCCCTATTGCGTCTATTGAAATACGTCGGTCCTTCTAAACAAGACGCAAAATGTACTTACTTTTGGCGGGAATACACTTTTTGCCCTATATGGAAGTAATTTGCGTCGCTTCTTACTAAAAACCGATGTAAATAATATTGCCAATTGCGTCTATTGTATCTTGAATGGACGTATTTCCACAAATACATCCACTATTAAAGGCAACCGACGTGTTTAGTATTGCTTATTTGCGTCTAGAAACTTCTAAACAGATGCAAATATTATTTAATTAAAAAAATCATATTAGTCACACACCGTCTCAAATCTTCCTTTTAATACATATCATTAAACCATTCAACTCCCAAATACTCCCATCACTGACTAAACCTTGCTTTATCGTTGCCGAGCAGCCATCACCCTCACCAAAACCGCACCACCATCTACTACTACTCCTGTCGCACCACCACCAGCGTGTCTTGATTTATCGGAGTTCTACTGCTCCTGTCGCACAACCACCATCACCAAGTTCTACTGCTCTCGCACCACCGCAACTTCCATCACCATCACTGAGTTCGCTGATCACCCACATCATCGTGCCCTACCGCTCCATCGTTCTACTGTCGCTCAAATCATCACTTGACAACACCGCTACACCAACACCATTCTGCCGATAGTCAAGTATGTTAATCGTTGTTATTTAAGTTCATTTTTTGAATGTCAATTTGTTTGTTCGTTTATCAAATCATTGATAGTTGTTCGTCGGTATCGTATTTATGAATCGTTTTTATCATGTTGAACCGCCTTGTAATTTTAATTTTAGGCATAGTAACCGAATGGCTAGGGCATAGTAACATTGATCGGTTCTGTCGCGGTCCCGAAACAAAAATAATTTACCCGGACTAGGCTAACAACATAAGAAATGTAATTAGGGAAGTAGGGTGTCGATCCTCAGAGAGTACGTGTTACTTATGAATTGTTATGGATTGGTTTTCATTTAAAATCGAGTCACTTGAGTTGTTTGTCTGAACTATTAACATAAAATAAAATGACAAGAATATAAATGCCGATATGTAAGAACAAATATGTAAATTGCAAAACAAAAAACCCAGAACAGAAGACATACCCGATCGGGTTGTCACGTACCCGATCGGGGAAGTCCTCTGATCCGAATATTGACAACTAATTTCTAACTAAAGACGGTATTTAAATGACAATATTGAAAGTCTAACTAATTAAACTAGTTAACCAGAGAATAACAATAATAAAAACTATCTAGGAACGGAAATAAAAAGACGATAAACTAACTAGATAACGATAAAGTAAACTATCTAATAATAGAAATAAAAAGACAATAAAATAACGTATCTAAAACGATAAATTAAAATAACTAATCAAGTTGATATAGTGAGAGAGAAATACATGTAAAACTAGTTAAAAGTTTCATAGATACCAATATTAGAATTACTTATGATTGTCTAGGCCTTGTAGCAGTATATTCCTTCCGGATTCGTACCGACCTTTTAGTGGGTCCTAACGTCCTTTCAGCATGGTTAAGTCACTAAACCCCCTATTGATAGTCCTAATTCCTATCCCAACTCTCGTCATAAAGATAGAAATGACTAATACAAACAATTGCTTATGGCCACTAAACAAAGTTATAGAATTTGACACGACCAAAGGAAGAAATAATTTAGACGGTTCAATTGGTAACTACTCTTCTTATAATTCATTTAACTCGTAAATCATTTCAAATATTACAACTCTATTTATTTTATTTACACAATAATAATTTTACAATATTAGAATTAATCTAATCTATATGATTATGTGATTAAGTAAATTAGTAAGAAAAAGATGTAAGAAATTAAACTATGAAATACAAATACTAAAGTGATTATGGTGATTATGTTAACAATGATTCTAATGATATTTTTAAGGATTATATGATTAGGTATATTATAAGGTGACATGCTAAATAATACTTTGGTTTTAACTAAATTGATTTTAGGTTGATTTTATACTAACAACAATATTATGAAAATGATACTAGTGAGATTATAATTCATGGTGGTTAAAATTGCATAAGTAAATAAGATTAGAGAATTACCGATAAGGGAAATGAGTATATAAGAATGAAAGTAAGAACAAATACCCAATAACAAAAGCTAAGTAAACACTAGAGAAATACTAAGAAAGCTATAAAAACTTGTAAGAAAGTGTGCTAAAAGAAATGATAATAGATTATTAGATTATTGTAAGATTGTGTGTTTTGATGCTTGGATGATCATTGGCTTTTATAAGGCTGCATGGCTGCTGATCCTCTTACAAATTCGTACCCTAGTCAATGCATTAAACCACCCATTTAAGCTCGGATTGAAGAAGAGCCAAGTAACGTCTTCTTGCAGAAATACCCGATCGGGTAACAGGCAATCCGATCGGGTTTTTGTGTAAGTCGGATTTTCCGTCTTTTCATCTTAGGCACGGAATCCTATGCCTTAGTCTTTGGTCAATGCATTACGGAATTGGGCTTGGGCTGATCTTATCTTGACTTGGGTTGAGTTTTCTTCTTAAAGTCCAAAGCCAAAATCCAAATTGAGTCCATTCGAGGAAAGATGTAGCGGAATTGTAATGAAATTGTGAACTGGCTATCATCAATTCCTTGAAAACTCGTATCCTAGTGTCTTTGCTCCATAAAGTAGGAAAATATAGCAAAACCGCTTCATTTCCTATAAAACGAGTCAAAACACGCAAAACAACTAGAATAGCAGTATTAGCTCGTTAATCACTTAACAAAGTGCATAAATCGTATAGAAATCGAGCTAAAACGGGGGATAAATCAATACAAAATATCACTTATCAAACTCCCCCAAGCTAAACCCTTGCTTGTTCTCAAGCAAATATAACAAGCATAACTAGGACAAGGGTAGCTAACGATGATCAATCTATCATGCAAATCTCAAAAAGTAAGCTCTAATAAGTAGATGAATCATAAACCCACAGCAACAAGGGCGAAAGAAAAATGCGAAACATGGTTGAGATTTACATAACGGCGCAGCATAGAAAATATTCTTCGGACCTTTTTCAGCTCTTGAATGATCTTTTGACAATGGACTCTCACGGTACACTCATCACTCAAGTTTTTGTAAAATAGGAAATATTGGTTCAAATTTGAAGTGACACTCACCTATCTACAACTTATAAGAATGTGCCCGCAGTCTAGTATGGTAGACAATCCGAAATCATTAAGTAAAACTAATCATGATCAAATTATAATGTAAGAAGCACTAGTAAAGTACAGAAGATGCTTGGGAAATTTGGGTAAGAAAATGGACAAATGAATTTGGTCATGTGGAGCTTAAAGTCAAGCTAGTAATAACCAAATGTGTAGTGGATACTCAATCCAAATCATACCAATTCCCATCGATAATAGTCAAAGCCAAGAGCAGCATATTGGCTTATTAAACATTAGAATCAAGATACGACTTCCCATAATTTTCTTTCTTTTCATTTCATGGAAGCGTTTTTCCTCTTTTCTTTTCTTTTCTTTTGAGCTTTCAATTTCATTTTTCATTTTTCTTTTTCCATAATTTTTCAAAGCTCTTTTTTTTTCTTCTTTTTCTCTCTTTCACCAAAAACCCGGAAATAAGTAATCCCGAGACAGCTCACACCAATTGGTGGCATTATCATAACATCGCAAAATCATAGAACACCCCTACACATATAGTCGGTTACTAGCTCAACAAGGGTAGGCAAATTTATAATGTAGCTAGAAAGAAGGGTGTTTTTTTTTTTTTTTTTGAAAGGTGAACAAGAGATTGAATGGCTTCAAAATGTAGATCATGACAGTAATACTTATAGAAAATGGAATAAAAACCATACTTATGCGTTTTGATATAACACAGACTATAAGGAGAAACTACTCACTCCTAAACTGGGATCGGGTTCAGATGTACCGACCACTGGAGGCTCTACCTTACAATATGAGTAGCTTGCCAAAGTCAAGATCAAGCTTAATTAAGTCCAAATGCAATTCCCTATCTACTGTGTACAAGACATCCCCATGAATGCACAATTCCTCATAATAAAACGAAACATCAGCTTATAAAAACTACAAAATGAGAAATGTAAGATGGAAATGATCTTTTCTTTTTGTTTTTTTTCGAAATTTTTTCCTATAAAAACTAAAAAGAAATTAAGAAAACTAAAAGAAAATAAACTAAAAAGAAAACTAAAAATCTAAATGCAATCCTAAATGCAGTTCCTAAATGCAAATCCTCCCCCAAGCTAAAACTTCACATTGTCCTCAATGTGCATGCAATTATAACAGAAACAAACCGAGAAACGGTTGACAGCACATGGAACAGAGAAACGATATGAAATTCTAATGGGAAAAAGGCAAAATAAAACTAAAAATGTGAAAAATAAAGAAAAGGAATAAAATTCTTACAAAATGGCCAGCCTCCCCCAAGCTATTATAAACAAGGGGAGCTCATCATCAAATCACAAAGGCCACCAGCCACGGCCTCTCCTCTCAGAAGGAGGTGGCTCGGGTTCGGATCCAGAAGCATCTGCATAGTGGGTATCATCTGCAGAATGATAACTACCACGAGAACAAAAGATCCCGGTTGGGTTGCTGGCTCCAAAGGTTTGATACTCCTCCACTTGGTGATCAGGAAAATCACCTCCATGCCCTCCAAACCTCTCTACGCCATAGTCGGTTCCACAATAATCCGGTCCGGTTCGCGGCACACCTGCACCATAAGCAGCACCATACCTCCCCTCGGGCCAAGTATAAAAAGACGGTTCGCGCCATTGTTAGTCCAAATCACAGGAGCTAAGCCCATCGACACAAAAAACAGTTTACTAATAAAAATGCAGGTTTTCCTTTCAATTATGTACTCTTGCTTTAAAGTCCATATGATAAGGTAGAGAAGTGCAAATGTAGTGTATGGTATGGGTTGGTGTTTGATTCATCAACTAGCTTAGCACCCGTGTAAATTTAAATTGCATGGGTGTGTATAGATAATATATATAAATAATTTGTAAATTTTAACGGCGATAAGATTGTAAAGTATTTCTAGTAAATACTACTCTGTAATAATTCTAGCTTCAAAAACAACAGGTCTTATGCAATATAGACAGTCATTCAGCTTGTGCTATTCTAATTCGTCAATGTGATCTTGATTCTACACCAATGTTGGAAGGCTCAAATAATTTGTCAAAAAGATTTTTCAAATTTACATATGACACCACAAAAGGACCTCGACGTGGTAATTTCGAAATTTTTCAAGTTAGCAATCTTTGTTAAATAGCTTCAAACTTTTTTTTCTCTTTAAGAATTCAAAATCCCGTAAAATAATAAATAAAAGTCATAAATTTGCAAATTCAAAGCAATAATAGTGATGCTCAGTCTATTTACGAGTGCACTTGTGTGTAATTTGCAGGTGACCACCCATCTTCATCGTGACCACCCATCCTATCCTTCCTTGTTTACTTTCCCGAGTCCCAGGTTAGAGTTTTTTCAGTGATGTCGTTAACATTGTTGATCTATTAAATTTAGAGCCATCACATAACTCATTATTGCTGCTCCCCCCCCCCCCCCCCAAACTTTCGTGCAAATTACTCGGCCTAGTGTAAAACCCTGAATCACAAAATATCTTTTTTTTTTTCATTTATATGCTATTTCCGTTCAAATAATATTTTGTGAAAAAGTTAATTATAATGTGCAACACTTAAGAAATTGGTCAAGAACCGCCACTGTCTAAAAATAATGCGGAATTATAAATAATTTAAATAGAAACAAGAAGATAATATCGTAGACACCTCTGCAAGTTATTAAATCATTTATATTTAGAAGTAGTCTTAAATCACAACTTACATGCTAGTCTTCTGTTTTACTCCTACAATCATATATCACCTTGTGCTATTATTTGAATCCCTTTTGTAGATAAAATGGATACTCACTCTTACGCAAGATCAAACATTTTTTTAACCGTATTTTGTTGTCAATCCAGACCGTAGACATAAAAATTGAATAAACAGGACCCCCTAACTAAAAAATACTTGCTGCTATGTTTTGTTTTTATTTTGTTCATTTGATTTTACATTAGATAATTATATTCCATCTTATATATATTTGATGTATAGCACCCTTGTAGACATGAGTTGGCAATATGTAAGAAGTTAGTTCAGTATAGGGGAAGCGATAGTAGCCAGGCCCATTTATGTTTGGTTCAGGGGAAGCGATAGTAGTTGAGTTGCTTTCATATGTTTAATTTTAATAGTTACTTGCCACTTGTGGAAAAAGTAAAGATAAAATAATGGTTATGCCTAATAATGAAGCCCAGCTCAATTGCTTTCTTCCTTTCAATTCCACAAAAATAAGCATACTTTTGAACAAAACGATTTTGAACTACTATGTCAGAATGTCCGCAACAACAAGGCGATTATGAATGTGGTTATTATGTCATGAAATGAATGTATAACATAACCTTCTACTACTCTAAATCTGGGGAGAAAGACTTTAAGGAGGTAATTTAATCGTTTGCTTACTTTAACGTTTCATTGTTTTTTTTTCGCTTTTCAATTAATCATTGTTAACTTTCACTTCTCAATTAATATACTTATTATGTACTTGAAATGCAGAATATTGTGAATTCAAGCATGTCAATCATCGAAATGAACTTGGCTAGAGACGTTTGGGCTACTAGATATTTGCGATACCAACTGTGACACCAACTGTGATACCAACTGTGACACCCTCAAATTAATTATTATTTAAATGCAGAATATTGTGAATATTGTTAACTTTCACTTTTCAATTAAGCATGTCAATCATCGAAGTATAGACTAGCTTAGTAACTAAGATGTTTGTGCGATTATTTATACGACGTTGGATTGTATTTGTAACGATGTTGAATTCGGTTGGATGATATGTAATGTTGATTTACATGTGATGTATTAGAGGTTGGTTGAGTTTCTTGTTGCAGGTTCTTAAGTTTTGGTATACGGATTGCTAGTTTTATGGGGAAGTGCTGCCGAAATTTCAGTATAATTTTTTATTTTATTTTTAAAAGGAAAGAAGAAATTGTGTCGGTTCTAGAATAAAACGACATAAATAAATTGAATGTATTGCCCCCAAAAAGAAATATCAATTACATCGGTTGTAATAAGAAGTGATGCAAAAATCTAAAGCAATTGCATCAGTTCTTTAACAAAATGACGCAAATAACTTAGTTGATTGGCGCTATAATCGAAGTCAATTGCATCTGTTCTAGAAAAGAAATGACGCAAAGGGATTAAGCAATTGCATCGGTTCTAAATTTAATGACGCAAATAATTAGCATTTGCATCGGTTGTACAGTTCTATTGCATCCATTTTACTTACAAAACTGACGCAAATGTACTCTTTTTGCGTCGTTTATTAAACTACAACCGACGCAAATATTAAACTTTTTGCATCGGTTTTTATAGCCGACGCAAAGCAAAAACGACCCCTCAATATACATCACCATCAAACCGACGCAAATGACCTTCTATAACGGACGCGATAGGTGTTTTTTCCACTAGTGGTGGCTTGTAATGCCATTTGGATTATCAAATGTGCCCAGCACTTTTATGAGACTAATGACAGAAATTTTATAGCCATGCTTGGAAATATGTCTTTGTCTATTTTGATGATATATTGATTTACAGCAAAAATCGGGAAGATCACTTGAGGCACCTTGAAAATGTGTTCAGAATTCTGAGGGATAGCAAGTTATTTGGAAAATTGGAGAACTGTACTTTCCTGACTAAAGAAGTTAAGCTCTGGGTGTATGTGGTATCTAGAAGAGGAATCTCTGTGGATCAAGACAAGTTTGATGTTGTTCAGTCTTGGCCAGTTCTTAAGAACATCACGGAAGTAAGGGGTTTTCATGGTCTTACTTCATTTTACATAAGATTTATCAAGAATTTCAGTGCTATTGCTGCTCCCATCACTTAATGCATGAAGAAAGAGAAGTTTAAATGGACAGAGAGTGCTCTGCAAGCCTTTAGACACATCAAGAAGCTCTTGTGTGATGCACATATCCTCAGGCTACCAGATTTCAATTGCTTGTTTGAAGTGGAATGTGATGCAAGTGGTATAGGGATAGGAGTTGTCCTAATTCAAAAGAAGAAGCATGTAGCTTACTTAAGTAAAAATCTGAGTGGAGCCAAGCTTAGTTACTCTACCTATGACAAGGAATTCTATGCTCTTGTCAGGGCTCTTATGCATTGGAGTCACTACCTTAAACCCAAGCCTTTTGTGCTACACTCAGATCATGAAGCTTTGAAGTATATCACTGGCCAGTACAAATTGAATCATATGCATCCTAAATGGGTTGAGTTCCTTCAGTCTTTCACCTTTACAAGCAACTACAAAGAAGGCAAGCAAAATTTTTTTGAAGATGCCTTATTGTGATACACGGATTGTGGATCCTTGCTGAACTGTGGTACATGGAGAACCACGGAGAAGCGCACACGGGATGAAAATAAGGGACAAGCGTAGTGATACGCATTTGTGGTGTCGCCACCAATTTTTATGGAAAATTGGAACCGTTCGAATACTTTATGTCATGTCAAGACACAAAGTGATGACATGAACACTAAGAACTCGTTACCCTTAGGATTCTATGTCTAGAATGACTCGTGGATGCCAATGAACACGGATGTTCACAGATATCTGGATTAAGGGGTGAGGGTACGTATTAGGAAGTTCTTTAATCGAATATCTAATCCCGCCCGCCTCGATAACGGCCTCTACTAATGATTAGGGAAATCATTCGCACTTGACACATCATCGATTATATGCATGCAATGCAATATCCACATTTTAATCTTAACATGTGAATCAAACTATGTCGGTGAACATGTAGTTTAGCATTCAATTATGCCGAATTAATATTTAGAATCGATTGCATATGAAAGAAAGGTAGAAATCATACAATTACAATAATTTATAAGATCTATGTCGGAAATATACTCAAATCGGAGATTTGAAAGAAAAGAAAATAATGAGAAAATATAAAGACGGATTAGCAGCGATACTACAGTTGTTAAACGATTAAATATATAACCAAAGCTACGTCGAAACAATAATAGAAGTTCAGAGACGGAAACCAACCAGAACAGACGCAGCAGCTAGGGCAGAGCACGGATCGGATATCCGATCCAAACTTCTAGTTCGGATCGGATATCCAAATTAGAATTCCTAAATTTAGATATCCAATATACAAACCAAATTTATCGGATATCCAGTGTTCGGATATCCAAAATAATCGGATCGGATACGGATATCCATATTTTGGAATTTACATTAAAATTAAGTTTGAAACACGATCATACTCATCGTTTTACACGATAATTTTCTTTAGTATTCTTACTTTAATGTTCTTGACATAAAATTTAAATACCACTTACATATCTCTCTTATAATTTAAACTTTTTTAAGTTGTTTTATGAAATAACATTGTATTTTCTCGAAATTATACTAGAAAATTATAGTTTCGGATCGGATCGGATATCCAAATATTTTAGTTCTAATATCCATATCCAAACCAAAACCAAAGATTTCGGATAAGATATCCAATCCAAACATAACTTTCGGATCGGGTATCCAAAAATTCGGATCGAATTCGGATCAGATATCCGGATTTTTTGCTCAGCCCTAGCAGAAGCGGGTGCGTCCTTTGGAAGAGGCGCAGCACCTGTTGCGTCTGTTCTTGAGTTGGGTTCTGGCTGTGAAGCCAGAATCGTAATCAGTTAATGTTCGTTTATATTTGCGAATAATTATCGATTTAAGACTCGAGTGAAAGTGGTTTAATTAGATTAAACTGCAAGACTAAAACCCACTAATATTGACTATTAGGGATCGGATCTAAGACGAGAATAACGATTTAATGAAAGATTAAAATAAAAAGGAAAAAAAAGACGCAGAAACCAGAGGAAGAAGAAGAAGAAGAGCAGGAGCACGCAGCCTCTAGGAGAGGCGCAGGAAGTGCAGTGTTCCTTCCAGAAGGCGTAGATGTTTCTGCGTTTCTTCTCGACGTCTGATGACTACTAAAGAGGTTTTATGAAAAGGTTTTGACTTTAAATCGATTTTGGACTTATTTCTGACATAGATCTTACATTAAATGAATAAATAAATACGATAAAATAAAAGACGGGATTTAACACCCTCAGACTTACATGTTGACGAAACGAGATATGAGCTAAAGTTATGTTTTAGCGACAGCTCGACTCGAATGTATGCATAAAATGTCCTTGTTAAAGGACTAAAGATTTGATTAAGTTGATTAGTTGTGTAGTTGGTCAAATTGGTCGGTCAATGCAATAATATGACAGGTACCCATAAGGATCTGAGCTTAAGTGGTTGATTGATCAAGCACGTAGATGTCGATAGCTTAGAGCAAGGTCTAGAATGCAAAGAGAGAAAAGAAGGGGCAAAACACTCGTGTGCCTTACAAGTGAGAACGGAGCTCTCCTTTTATAGTAGAAAATGTGGAAGAGTCGTGGAACAACTCAAACTTTAGAAAGGAATAGGCTGGGGAAGAGGCGCAGCACCTGCTGCGTCATTTCCCCATAGGTTTCCTCTTAAAGAAGGAAGATTTTCACGTTTCTATTACGGAATTGTGGTTGATCTACAATTCCATTTTAAAAGATAAAACGAGATAATTTTATTAAAAAGATAGAATTTGAAAATATAATAAAATAATCATAATGTTTCGCGCGTTCCGACTCGGAGTTTTAAAACAGCTTATAGAAAATGAAGCGGTTTTTGACCCGGACTCCAAATGAACTCTAATGACTGTCAAAAAACCCGTACCGGCGCGTAGATGACGACCAAGGGGTAGACACAAGTGTTTGAGCTATCACTTGACGATAAAGTTACGAACTATCATAAACCGTTTTGCGTATCAAATATGCGGACCAATCATCACTGGGTAGTTGGCGGAAGGTGTAGAAACGAGGTATTCTACACTTATCAAGAAGGTATTCATTACTGTTAGTCATGAACCAGAAGGTCCTAGGGTTTGAGTTCATGAAGGAGCTATACAAGGATGATCTTGACTTCTATGAAGACTGGTTATCTCAGAGTGAGGGAACAAGGATCCTGGATTCACCTTATATCCTGCAAAATGGGCTCTTATTCAAAGGAAACAAGTTGTGTGTTCCTAGAGGCTCTTATAAGAACATGTTGATCCAAGAGGTACATGCTAGTGGTCTAGGAGGGCACTTTGAAGTTCAGAAAACCTTAGACATTCTGCAAGATCAGTTTTATTGGCCAAAAATGATGAGAGATGTTCAGATAGTGCTTAGGAGGTGTGCAGTGTGCCAGCAAGCAAAGAGTTCATTCCAGGCCGGGCCTTACATACCCTTACCAGTCCCTAATAGGACTTTAGAAGATGTCAGCATGGATTTCATAGTGGCATTGCCAAGAACTCAAATACGGAAAGACTGTGTGATGGTTGTGGTGGACGGGTTCAGCAAGATGGCTCAATTCATAAAATGCAAGAAGACTGAGGATGCTGCTAGTGTTGTTGAGTTGTACCTAGGGGAGATTGTGAGGCTACATGGGGTGCCTAAGACTATTCTGTCTGACAGGGATACAAAATTCATGAGTTATTTCTGGAAGACACTTTGGAAGCTATTGAACACCAAGCTTTTATTCAGTACATCCCACCACCCACAAACAGATGGCAAGACTAAGGTGACCAACAATACATTGGGAAGAATAATGAGGTGCATTGTGAGCAAGTCCTTGAAGAACAGGGACCTGAAACTACCACAAGCTGAGTTTGCATTCAACAGGGCACCATCATCTGCCACATGCCACATCCCCTTTGAGGTAGTATATGGTATTAACCCACTAATGCCTATTGATTTGTGTAATGTACCTAGGAAAGAAGTGAACTTTGATGCTAAGAAGAAGGTAGAACAGATGATCAAGCTACATGAAACTGTCAAGAGGCAAATTGAGAAGGCTGATGAAGGGTACAAGAGGAATGCCAAGGTACGTAGACACAAGAAGGAGTTTGCCCTTGGTGATTTGGTATGGATCCACCTCAGAAAGGAGAGGTTTCCATCAAAGAGGAAGAACAAGTTGGAGCTAAGAGCTGATGGTCCTTTTGAAGTCATTGAAAGGATATAGCCAAATGCTTATAAGATTGATCTGCCAGGTGATTATGGAGTGCATGGAACTTTCAACATTAGAGATTTAAGCCCCTACTATGAAGAGTCAGAAGATGAAGAGGAACCAGGTTTGAGGTCAATCCCTTTTCAACCTGGGGAGGCTACAGTAAGAGCTAACCCAAGGGGCCACCTTGAGCAGACCATGATCAAGCCAAGACCAGCCACAGCTCAAGACATGGGCCAAGACACAAGCCAAGTCAGCACAAGCAATGTCAGATAAGCAACATCCCAACAAGTACAAAACAACCCCCAGGCTGCACCAGTCAACTTCCAGCCACCCAAGAGGTGCACCAGGTCAACCTAGAAACCCCCACCTTGGCCCCCTGACAAGTCCACATGAAGGTCAACAAAAAAGTCTAGAAGAAGTTTTTCAAAGGTTCAGTCTAAGTCCAAGAAAAATGTCATTCAAAGTACAAGTCCAGAAAACAGTCCAACGAGGTATTTTCACAAAATCAATCCAGTTGAGGCTCTCTTTTGCATTAGGTCAGGTAGTAACATGAATAATAAGGTCCCTATGATCACAAGGAAAGCCTTGATGAGTCCCAAGGCCAAGGAAAGCAGCCAGAAAACCCAAGGACAAGACAATTTGGAGCTTTACCATTTCAGGAAAACAACAAAACTGCTTTATGCTTTTGAAATTCGGACTGTATCTCACTTTATTGTCTGTACTATTTAGCTGTTGAGCTCGTCCTCATTAGGAGACTTTCAGTAGATGTCAAGATGTTACGGGAGAGTCCTTTGCAACCCTTATATGAGAAATGTATCCTAAGGTCAGCAATCTTTTGTAATGCTTACATAACAGGCCCTTGTTGCATTGAAAGAATCAGATTATTTGAATGAATGAAAACAAACCTTTGGAAATCAATTCTCAACTCTCAAACTTGTGCTTAAGTCTGTAGTTTGAACCAGGCCTAGTTATCATTCTGTGTTTAACTGTGAATGATATATTAAAACCTATTTAGCATTGCAGAATCAATTTTGTGCCAAGCTGTGAATTGTTTTAGTTGTTTTGTTCAAGTATGAGTCTTAATCATGTGTCTGAAAGTCCATAGACCTTAATTATACTCCTCTAATTATTTACTAAATTACTTATTAATTTAGTTTATAATGATCTATGTAACATGCATGCAAATATAAAGACATTTATATAAGAGAAGAAATTTCTTCACATTGATATGGAAATAATATGGTCACAACAAGAAGTCCTTCTTGTTGTTCTTGAGCTAATAATATGGATGAACAAGAAATCTCCAAACTAGAAGACCTCCTTCAAGTTGCACCAAGATGACACCAAATAATCTACCCTTATTATTAACTAGATAATAAGATAGATGATATACTACTAATATTAGACTATATTACTACACTAGTAATACTTAAGAAATATTAGTATATGAGAGCTTTTAGTGAAAGGAAGAATTTTAGAGAGAAGTGTAAAATTGCACAAAATGAAGTAGTGAAAAATGAACAACCATTGTTCATTATAAGGCCACTTTGGCCGGACCATACATGCATGAAATTGCCTCTTATTTTGTTTAATTTGATCACATGCATTAGGGTGGAGTGTTGTAGTATAAGTGATGATTATATTCTACTTGATATGTCACTTTCACTTGGTGACTTGTGAGTGTAAATAAGAACAACAATCATCACCATACTACAAGCAACATGACCGGCCACTATGGCCTTGTTTTGATCCATTTTGATTTTTGATATTTATCCCACAAATACTTATTAATCATATGCTTAATTATCTTGTATAATTAAGTGTTAATTTGATCATATAACAATTATATGACACAAATAAATGAATAATATGTACTTAACATTTTAAGTAATATTTTACCATTATATCAATATATAATGGGTCCCACAATGCTTAGTTAATTTATTTTACAACTCTTTGTAAATATAATTAACTAATTACCTCTATCTCAAAACCTCAACTAATTTAGTAATTTAACGATTAATTACTAAGTTAAATCTTATTTAATCGTATTAAAATAAGATATAATTTATTAGTCCATTATCGCATAATTGAAAATAAACTTAATCGAATTTGAGTGCTTAACTCAATTTCTAACAATTAACTCTCGTACATATCGAATATATGTAATGTACTAATTAACTGTATCGTATACAAATAATTAGTTACTATTTGAATTTCATCCTTTAGGTGTGACCGAAAGGGATCAGTTGATCACCGCCGTCAAACGACAATAACGTCAAACTCTAGTCAGCCAACCGTTATTGATTTACGTTAATCAACTGACTAATCATATATATAGTCAATAAATATCTCAATTATATTCCTTAATAAGATTTATTATGTGGCGCACTATTTGTGGAGGACACCTACTCCAACAGTGTCACCCTGTGGAATTAAATCTTAAACATGTCAATTTAACTAGTTGTCTTTATGTGTCAAGTTGTGGGAGTCAATCAAGTGACTATATCCTTGTTTATTTCAGCAAAACAAATTGTGTCTCAGTCAGGGTCCATTTCTGACTGTTTGAGTTGTTATTTCTGTTAAAAATAGTAAAACTCTTCCTAAAATCTTGAAACTTCATACAGTATCTTAAAAAACCTTAAAGTTAATTGTCACAAAGATTCAGAAATTGATAAGGTCATTTGTTATTTTAAAAGTCAATTTAAATTCAGGTTGCATTCATGCATACCCTATGAGTTTACACTGCAGTAGTAGAGCCAACGATTATTTTCCTGGGTATAATAGACTAATTGGGCCTTTATACGCAACCGTTATAAAATCACACGGTTTGCTATCGACAGCTAAAAGAGATGTCTAATTCCCAACCCCCCCCCCCCCCCCCCCCCCCCGGTTTGATTAAAATGGCTCTCACATATGAAAGGGGAGTGTGACGAAACTCATATAAATACCCATATGTGAGTTGTCCTACATTGATAAGAGAGGAGAGTTTTTACCACTTTATAAGGGAATGTGCTACTCTCACTATTGCAAATTGGTTTTAGAGCAGAACCTCATTGGGCTTATGAAGCGTACGCTCTCTTCTCTATTAGGGGTGGGGCCAGGCCCGTTTGCATGATTTACCCTGGGTTGAAACCCTCATACCAACACCCAACTACCTCCATTTCGAGCCCCAAACAACAATCCCAAACCCACGAAACATCCCTCTTCCTTCTCTGCTTTCACGCAACTGGCCTAAACACATCCAAAACACCTTCAAATCGATCCAAACCGGTTGCCTATGAACCTATACTCATACCCTATATCCATACCCATATTACCTTTCTTACTCACCAAGACAACCCGTCCTTAAACCCTAAAAACAATCGAAAAACACAGAAGCGGCATCAGCTACCCGCGAAGGCTTCCCTCCCTCTAAACCCTATTTTAAACCTTTAAACACCTCTATAAAAGTACAACTACACACCTATTTACAACCCGTAACACTCACCCATAACCTACCTACAATAACACAAGAAAACGAACCCTAAATTGCCCTCAAACAAACACATAAAACACAGTTGCAAAATTCTTTTTTCGCACCATTTTATCACGCACAACAAACTTCACAACCCTTTTTTCTTCCAACACCTGACATCCACCAAACATTTTTGATAACCACTCTCTCCCCTCTTTCCAAACCATCTTTCGGATAAAAAATCCTTGAGTAACGAAGTCACAATTCGATTTAAAAAACTGCCTTGCGAAACTGTACAAAAAACGTGGTTCAACTTTAATAGCTATCGAAGATGTACCCTTTCTCGTTCGAAATCTACATTTACAAATCATACACGACTCCTAGATGGCATTCTGATTTACATGTAGGTTGGGGTGCACAAAACCCGTCTCTTTCCCTTTCTTTTTATTATATTTTGATTCTTTTTGTTTATTATCGACTAACGACTAACATGTTTGTCTAACGCAAACATTTAAAAGGGTAATTAATCAATTCATCTTTCTCTCGCCTTATCGATTAGTATAGGTGCGCGTGCTTAGCACCCATCTACCTACATTAGATGACTCAAATGGTTTAAAATCACCTTTCAAATCAACAATTGTGAACTGAGTGACACTCGGTCTTTCAATCATCTTTTTTCGTTTTTTTATACCTTTACAATCGATTCATAGATCCTATTTGATAAATAAGGATAGGTGAACATTTCATTAGATTAAATCGATCTAAGAAATAAATCGTATCTACTTAATTTCGACATTCTTTTACTTTTTGTATATTTCGTAGTGTGTATAATTCGCCTAATATAATTAATCAATCTAACATAATTAATGAACATAACCTAGTTAATTAGACTAACTTAGTTTATTAATTTATTTTATCCTATTGTATATTTAGTATATCGTATGTGTATTGTACCCCTCACCTTCATTTACCAGGAGGATTTAGCATATTACCCCTCACCTTTTTGCTAGAACTAAACGAAAACCAAGAAAGACAATCCGAGAGCCATAAATCATAGACCCTTGGGTTCGACCCTCCCAATACTACGACGGCTCACACCGTACACTTGCGGGAGGGTTATATTAAACAAACATCAGTATCATGTATGGCGTATAACCACCGCTCATATAAAATTATATAATTGATTGTACTATATATCATATGAATAATAGTAACTAATGTCTAATGTGATATTCAACCACGACATTATTGTAAAACTGACTATAACAAAGCATATATTCAAAGACGCAAGGCTAACTTCTTAAATATTAAAATTTTGGAAGAGTAACTTAAATTCACTAAATTCATTTTTAGCATTTTGAAACATTTATTTCAAGTGGCGATTTACATTCGTTCGTAACATTAACTTGGCTTCATACTTTGGTCCGTAATTCTTCCTTCGTGCTTCGATTAAGGCAAAACAAAAAATTAACCTTAACTTGATTTAGACTAATGTTGGGGTTTATTGTCACCAAAATGGTTTGATAATGACCCTTCAAATGAAAAATGGAACTTAAGTATTTTTGAGAACAAGATTTCTAGTTTTAGCTCGTCTTACTGAAAACGGGCACTATCCGTCACAAGCTGAAAACGAATAGTGCCCCTTTTACAGAATACGGGCACTATCCGATCTCCAATTATTTACTCCCTCCATTCAAGTCCAAACACACATTTATCATTTACACGTTTGTCAATGCACAAATTGTAACGTAAATATCTTGATTTTTAACTCATAAAAAAACATAAAAATTTGATATTCTTATTTACTTACAAAGGGGTATCAAACAAAATCTCACATGACCACATTTTATCTTACATATTGCAAGAAATCGTAAAGATTCTATTCATATATAAATAGTGTAAAAAAAATGTTGTATTTGGACTTGAATAGAGGGAGTAATTAGTTTGACTGACAATGTTTAGCGTTAAGCCATTAACATTGATCTGATTCGCCCCAGCTCGTACAATGATTGAATAGTAAATAATACGTGTTATATATAACTTGTCAGAATAATGAATTAGCCACATTCTTGAATCTCAGTATATGCTTGTGTAGCAATTAAGGGCACTTAATAATAAACCCTTTAGTCGTTAAAATACAAATCATCAATTATTCACCATGTGAGGCCTTATTCTTAGGCGTTCATCACTTTGGCTTGATCAAAACCCACATACTTCGAAAGTACGGAGTACATATTAATTCAGCGAGTCTTTAGGAGAGGGTTTGACTTGTTTTTAAGCTTGGAACGGGTCGTCCCGTTACAAATGAGAATTTGTGTTCGGTAATACCATATTATCGTACGGATGGTACTAATAATTTAATTCCAAATCCTCTCATCAACATATTATCATTGTGCCTCCTTTTATTACACCAAAAGAACTATGAATTAGATTTGTATACATATAACAGATTATCATTCATCCAACATTTGGCTATAAAAGGAGTCGTTTTACAAATACCATCTAACACTAATTCACAAATTAAATCTGAAGCAATAATGGCGCCATCTAATTTCATATTTTTGTTACTATCTCTTCTTCTATCTTCCACATTCATCTCACCTTCGTCTTCAAAACCCATCACTCTCGAACTGTCACGACGAATTCCAATAAAACAACCTTCATCACACAACCCGAATGATATCATCTTTGACATTGCAAAATCAACCCTTCAAAGAGCATTTCACTTGAAACATCTCAATCACAAAAACCCTTCACAACAAATCTACATAACTACACCTGTATTTGCGGCCCATGACGGCGATTACATCATATCACTTCCCATAGGCACACCCCCTCAGAATATCCCAGCATTTTTCAACACCGGAAGCAGCCTTGTGTGGGTCCCCTGTACGTCTCACTACACATGCCCAAACTGCACCCAAAACAATGAAAAGATCACTGCATTCCTCCTCAAGAAATCCTCATCAAAACACTCAGTGAAATGCAACAATAAAAAGTGCGGTTGGCTCGATCAAGCCGGCGTCATGTCTAGTTGCCCGACTTGTAATCGACTCATACCCCGTAGCTGCAATAGGCGTTGTTCCTATAATCAAGCTTACGGTACGGGTGATACCCTGGGAAGCGCAATTTTTGAAAACCTCAATCTAAAGGGGAAGGTTGTGCCTGGATTTATGATTGGATGTTCGATAAGATCGGATATGATCCCGGTTGGAATGGTCGGGTTTGGGCGAGGTCCAATGTCGCTCCAGAACCAAGTCAAAGTCATAAGTTCTCGTATTGTCTAGTGTCGCACAAATTTGACAACACGGAAAAGAGTAGTACATTGATTCTAGGTGACAATGGGGTAATTCCAGGGGTTAAGTATACTCCTTTTCTGAAAAAACCCAAATGACTTTCCATTTAATCAATACTACTACGTTCAGTTGGTAACAATCACTATTGGTACTAAAACAATCAAATTACAAAAAGAAATCCAAATGCCCAGCCGCAACGGGACGGAGGAACGATCGTGGATTCAGGGTCGACCCTCACCGCGATGGCTCCCAAAGTATTTGCCGCGATTGTTGAGGATTTCGTAGGCCAAATGTCCGTTTCCCTGCAGAAACGGGCCGTGATTACCGAGCTGTCAATAGGGAATAATGTCCTATGTATGGATGTGAAGGGACAGCGGAAACAAGCGATTCTAGAAGTGGTGTTTCGGTTCAAAGGTGGCGCGACAATGGAATTGCCGGTGGCAAGTTACGTGAACATTAGCGTGGATATTTTGTGCCTGCCATTTGTGAATGTTACGTTTGAAGTTGGGGAAGACGGGAGTGGTCCGGCTATAATCATAGGGAGTTACCAGCAGCAAAATTATTACATGGAGTATGATCTTAAATATCAGAGGTTGGGTTTGAAGAAGAAAATTTGTTGATCAACATCGTAAGCGCAACAGTTCGTCATCTAAATGATTAAACCGGATTGTAAAACATCGACGACGTTTTAGGAAACATCGACAACGTTTTTCATAAAAAAGACGATACTTGCCCTTATCCTTTCTCTCTCTAAAACAAAACTCTCTCAAATTCAAAACCCACAAACACACTCACCTCACCCTCTCCCACACCCCCACCGCCACCACTGCCACCGGTCGCCCGCCGTCCCGCCCCCCGCCATCCCCCACCACCGTGACCTGCCGCCCCTGCCGTCCCCACCGGTATGTTTTTCTACTCAATTTTTTTTTTTTTTTGTAGATCTAGTTATATTGTTGTAGTTTAATTTGTTAGAATTTGTTTGTTGTTAGTTAGTTTTTGTTTTAATTAAACTTGTAGTTATTAGGTTGTTGTTTGTATGAGATTGTATTTGGTTTAATTAAAGTTGTTGTAATTTGTTTTGTCTTAGTTTTTAATTATTTCAAAGTATTTAGTTATTTTTCTTGTTAGATTTGTTGTAAATCATGTAGTTGTTTAGTTTGATTTGTTTGTTGTTAGTAATTTGTTGTTTAGATTTGTATGAATAATAGGTATAAAGATAGAAATAATCGAATTTATTTCCGAGTTTTTCATCCCGATATGGTGAAATTTGGAGGAAACAAAAATTTCCCCCATGGTTGGACAACCAAATCACACGTCCAACCATGGGGGAAAAAAATTTTCCCCCAAGTCCCACCATGGTGGGACGTGTGATTTGGTTGTCCAACCATGGTGGGATTAAAATTCTGGAAATCCACCATGGTTGGACAACCATTTCACACGTCCAACCATGGTGAGATTTCCAGAATTTTCATCCCACCATGGTGGGACGTTGTGATTTAGTTGTCCAACCATGGTAGGATTTCCAGAATTTTAATACTACCATGGTTGGTTTCCAAAAAAAAAAAATTCGCCCATGGTTTGAATTTTTTGATTAAAAGTCCGTCCATGGTTTACCCAAAAAAAAATTTATAATTTGTTAATTAAGTTGATTAAATTAATTTTTTCGATGCTAATATGTTTTTGGAATATTATTAACGCTTATTTGAATGTTTTAATTGTGTAATGCAGATGGGAAATCGAGGAAAGAGCGTTATGGTTCCCGAAGATCGTACGGTGAACCGCAGAATCACGGCTTCAAAGCGTCGTATTGTTTTTCGGTGTAGTAGATCTAATCCCGTTAGTAGCGGTATTTCTGACAGGGAGAGGTCGGAGGAGGTAGGAGGTAGTGTTCCTCAGATCGATCAGGGTTTCGAGGAAGGGGACGACGTTTATAGGGAAGATGATATTGTTGACGAGGCTTTGGTGGACGAGGAGGATATTGTTCAGCGGTCCGTACCTTTATCGAGATCGGAGCTACCGTTGTCTCAGAGGTTAGCTCGGGTCTCCTTTGGTCGCTATTCTAGGTTGGATGATGGTTCGCATAGAGAGCCGCGGAAGAAGCCGCGCAACGATAGTGATTGGCTCCTTAGAGCCCCAGTTTCTGGTGGGCCCCGTAACATATCGGTGTTACGCAGTTTTGGGGGGCATGTGGCATATAGTAGTTGGACCGAGACCGAGGAGGCTAGGTCCTTTATTAAGTGTTACGAGAGGCTGAGTTATGTGGATGGGTTAGGGAGCATGGAGGTGTCGGCTGATGTTGTTAGGAGGTTTCAGCTGACTGGGTTGACTGGGTTGACGATGTGCTGCACGACAGGTTTGGATGAGAACCTTCTTAGCGCTTTCATAGAGAGGTGGCAGCCGGATACCAACACTTTTCATATGCCTTTCGGGGAGATCACCATTACGCTTCACGATGTGGAGGAGATTCTTGGGATCCGGCCTACTGGTACGAGGGTGTTTGTTCGGGGTACCTCCGCTGCCGGTTCTTCGAGGGAGGAGGTGGGGTTGAAGAAGGATGTGGCACATTTTTTTGGCAAACCTCCCGGAGAGGTGGCACCACCGTTATATAAGGGTGGTGGCTTGTTGGTGTCAGCTTTGAGGGCTCATATCAAGGAAGGGACTGAGCATGACTCCCTACGTGCTTATTTGATATTGTTGTTGGGACAGACTTTGTTTGTGGACAAGTCTGGTGATAGGGTGTCAGCTCAGTTGTTACCCTTACTTGATGATCTGGAGCAGGTTGGAGAGTATGCTTGGGGTGCCGCTTGTTTGGCATATCTGTACCGGCAGCTAGGCATGGCATCGCAACGGGAGGCTCGCGGTGTTAGTGGGTGTCTGCCCTTATTGCAGGCATGGATTTACGAGTACTTCCCCCAGTGTCGGCCACACGGGGGGAGATTATTTGGAGGCCAGGCCACGGGTGGATGCTTGGAGGCACGTTCCTCGGTTTAAGGGCGACCTTGACCATATTCAGATGTGGCGTTTTAGGTTGGACGGGTTTAGCAGGGAGCAGGTTAGATGGACGCCTTATTGGACGCGTATGCCGAGTTCTGCGAGATATTCTCGCTATTCCGGCTATATTCGATATCAGTCCATTGTTGAGCCGTACCAGCCTGATCGGTGTATGCGCCAGTTTGGGTACATTCAGACTATCCCGATGCCTATGCCTATCCCATGTACCGAGTACCGTCCAGCGAAGAACGGTTATAATGTGGAGTTTGGCCAGGAGCCCGATACGATGTGGGGCCACGAGACTTTCTTGGTGAACTTCAAGAGTCGGTCTCGACGAGCTTTGATGCCTTTCGAGGTAACTCGAGACTATCAGAGATGGTACGATGATATTTCTCACCGATTCTTTTTTCCACCTTCGGATCGTCTTGAGTTTATGCGTCCACCTTTCCACGCTGAGCCAGAGGTAGCCCTTGCACTTAGTCGGCAGTTCTCAGATGTCTATCGTTTACCTACTCCGGAGATGCAGCAGCAGCAGTTAGATATTTTGTTTAGTCAGATGAGCATGTACTACGACACCCATGATCAGGGTAACTAGTACCGGATATTTATGCATTGTATTTGTTTTATTTGGTTTTTATGTAGTATTGACTTATCTTTTATTTAATTAGTTATTTGTTTTTATTGGTTTGTTGATTTATTTACTTTTATATATATTATTGTTGTATTGGCCACAACATGAAAACCCTAAAATTTTGTCTATTTAAACCCTTTCCCAACAAATTATTTCCACACAACTCACTATCTTCTCTCTACTCTAAAAATATATTACTCCGCTTATACTACACTTTAATCATGGTGATGACTAACATACAACTAGTGAATTATTATCAAAATAAAATTAACGAGATAGTTAACGAGTTTCCCTTACTATTCGACCGCCTTATGATTGTGTTGAATAATCATGTACTTAATAATTTCATTTTCGGAACGAATTCCAAGCCTCACCTCTATTTAAGGAGCTCACTCCACCATCATTTTTCACAAAACTTACTATCTCATCTACTATCTCCCTAAAATCTCATCTACCATCATGCTTATGAACGATGTTGAAGAGGTTAATTTCATACAAAATAGAATTGATGAAATTGTTAATGAGTTTCCTTCCATATTTCGCCAATTACTAATCGTGTTTAATAATAATATCATTTGGGATTTCATGAACCGTTATGAACCTAATCTCGTATCACTACCACAAATGATGGGTACTCCCTATAAGACAAATTACCCTCATATTCCTGAAATGAATATAACAAAAGGTAAAATTTCTGTCAACTTTAATTTCAAACCTTAATAATATCATTTCTTATCATTTTCATTTGTTTGTTTTGAATAATTAGTTGTTACCATTTTATGTTGTTGTTTAGAATCTGTCCTTCTGAAAAGGGATGAACTAAAGAGGATCGAGACGGAGTTGATTGAATTTTTCAAAAGATGTGAAACCATCATTCCGTCCATGACACTGCATCAGCTTATGGAGGGTTACCAGGGTGATGGTCAGATATTCCATGGCCCGCCCGGTCCAATTTTTATATACCACATTTATACCGGCTACTTGGAGGAGGAGTTATTCAAGCCAAAGGAATATTCATCCACAGATTACTCCACTGATTAGTCTTATTAAAACCGACTGCAA
This sequence comes from Heliosperma pusillum, assembly GCA_022085475.1. Lineage (NCBI taxonomy): Eukaryota > Viridiplantae > Streptophyta > Magnoliopsida > Caryophyllales > Caryophyllaceae > Heliosperma > Heliosperma pusillum. The sequence continues at coordinate 31,804 of JAIUZE010066685.1, read as the reverse complement.
TGTAATCGTTTCTTCTATGTAATGTAGCATGGAGATTTCATAATCGTTTCTTCTATGTAATGTAATTTTAAGACTTTATTAATGTCAGCTTTATTAATGTATGTCAGCTTTATTCGAGTACTTTATTAATGTATGTCAGCTTTATTCGAGTATTGTCAACGTCAATTATATTTAACCAAAAATTAACGTAAATTAAAAAAAAAAAATATTACATAAATATTCATCAAATATACAATTACATTTTGAACATATTAATAAAGTGCTTAACCAAAGCTCAATTTCCGTGCAACTTCTTCATCGGTGCTTTCATTTCTTCTTCTCCGACTTCTTCCCGTGGCGGATCCGATGCAAGCGTTCCAGTTCTCGATATTTCTCTGGTACAAAGTATCGAGATGACTGACACTTTCGTGTCTATAAGTCCGCCAAGCGGGAGCTAGTGGTGGCATGGCAACATTCTCTTGCGGCCCTCTTGAATGCAACCGCATCCAATGACTGTGGTAGTTTACAATCCACATAACACCAAAGGGTTTTTGGCCTGCAACCAAAGCCCTAAGTGGTAAAATTGTCTCACAACTACCAACCCAAATTTTCTCACCATTGTCGCGACGGAAATGACCGATAACACAAATAGTCCAGTTTAAGGTGGTTGCAAATACAAGTAAGTGGTCGCCACACATCCAATGCTCCGGACCGCATGGGATCTCAAGATAGAACTCGGCACGCCTCAATGTACTATCAAAGCCAGTCAAACCAGTCGTAGAGGATGGATGAGTACCGAACAGGTTCTTGTAGACGTCGTCGCTCCTAATCTCTCGGGCACACCACATCCTCATCTGAAGGTAGTCGCCCTCTTGCCCCCGTTGGGCATGTGATATAACCCGGTAACCACAGTGACCATCGTCACCGACATCTAACCAACCATCAAACTGGCCCCAAAGCACTTCCGGTACGCCGTATTGTTTAGCCCAAGTTGAGAAAAGGCCGATGGTGTAGTTTCTTTCTAACGGAGCGTTTGGTGGTCCTGGAGGAAAGTCCCCAAATAAGTGAGTACGAGCAGTAGATCCATCGGTGCTAGGTGTCCCATATTTCCTTTGACTATGCTCGAAATACGACTTGTTCCTAGTCGTGGATTTTTTTGGACGGCCTTTCGGGTTCTCATTAATAGGAGGTGGCAAAACGTCCTCGTCCTCCGGATGTAGGGCGTCACGCATCTTCTCGGCTACCAACCTACGACGAACCGGGTCACTGTTTCTAGCTTCCACTACTAACCCATCAAACTCATCATCATCGGTTCTCGACATATGATCAACACTATCAAATACCAAGGTCTTCCAAAAAACGTGAACATCATCAACATGGACCCTCCTACCTCTCCTACTCAAATTAACCAATTTGCATGCACAAGGTAGGCCATGAGTTGTCTCAAGCACATGTCCACATCCCTCCTCTAACCCGACACCCAGACCAAGCCCTCTCTGAAGCTCCTCCTGCATTAATCCTATTGCCTTCGTCGACACGACCCCTAGCAACAATGAGAACAAACGACTAGTTATACGAGGCCGACTCCTTGAATCCTCAAGTGACTTTCTAATCTCCGAGTGTTGACTTTCAAGCATGTCATTCATCTTCGACCACATACTATCAAGTGTCAAATTTGCACTTTTCAACCATGACTTAAGTAGAGAATGAGCCGACTCGACACGGGAAGTAGACGTGTTACCGAAATGTAGGACATCCTTTGTATAACATCGCACAAACTTCTCCTTGTGCATCACCCAAGTGCTCAAAACATAGTTCCCTAAGGGATTCCACTTGGCACGAAAACACTCCCATGCTTTTTCAAACTCTTCCACGGTTAATGCATCAATAACCCGTACCCAACCCGCTTCTGGATTATAGTAAACAAGATCTCTATACCACTCAGTCTTGTAGATGTTCAGGGTTTTGGCGTTGATGGCGCGGTTCACGTGCCACCGACACAAGAAATGACTAGAACCGGGAAACACCTCCCTAAGAGCGGCGATCAAACCCAACTCCCGGTCGGTGACAAAGACGGTAGGGGAAACAAAGACAGGTGCAAGAATGTCCGACAACCGCCTCAAAATCCACGTGTAGGAATCCTCGGACTCCGTAGAAACAAGTGCACAACCAATTAGGAACGAATTCCCGGTCGGGGTAACACCGACAATCTCAACCAGTGGATTCTTGTAGGTGTTTGTCTTATAAGTAGAATCCATGAGCACAACATAATGATAGGCTCGGAAAAGCTGCACGGCTACGGGATGTGCCATGAATATATGAGAGATATGTCGTGTCTCGGGATCACTCTCATGCCACAGCAAATAATGTGCTTCAACCGCAAGAGCAAACATTTGTTGTGTCGTGTTCCTTCCACCCCTAAATTCCCACCTCAGTTTCTTCGTCTCGTTATATATTTGATTATTTGACGGTTGAGGTATAGCCGGCGTTCTTTGGTGAAGAGCGTTCTTTATGTCTTTTGGAAGCACACCGGCCTTAACCTGTTGCCTCACATACGCTTTCTCCTCGTCATCCAAAGCCGCAAAATGACGATCACCATCCTTGTAAACCACTTCCTCGTGATTGTGAAACCCTTTACCCTCGGCGGTGATTATGTTCCAAACTGCACCGCTATCGTCACCTTGCCGAGGGTAGTTCTGCACGGCTCGGATACGGAAAGTGCATCCACACTTATTCGACCCACGACGCTTCTCAGGATCATCAATTGGAGGAGGTCTACCATACCTTGAACATCGAAAGTAAGATGCCAACAACCCGTCTTTTCTTCTGTTTTTTGCCCCATTATTTGCTTTAACCAAAGCAAAACCATGATCCATTGCAATCCTACTCGCCCAATTAAAGGCATCATCGCGGGTAACAAAACCTAACGTCGTTTCAAAAAACGGATTGTAATCGGTGTTATTATTCCCAAATTCCTCAAACGAGTCATGTTCAATGCAAATACGGCGCTAATTAGACATTAAATAATTAATATATATTAGTAAAACATGATCTACATACGTAAAATGTTATTAATCATGACTATAAAAAAACGATATCATCTCACCATGGTCAGATGAAGAACTGGATGTCATGGACCATGGCCAGACATCCATTTCACACGTCTGACCATGGTGGGACTTGTGAACGTGAACTGGAGGTCTGACCATGGCCAGACATCCATTTCACACGTCTGACCATGGTGGGACGTGTGAAATGGATGTCTGGCCATGGTCAGACCTCCATTTCACACGTCCCACCATGGTCAGACGTGTGAAATGGATGTCTGGCCATGGTCCATGACATCCAGTTTTTCATCTGACCATGGTATTTTTTCCTAATTATTTTTGAAAAACCGCAATTGAATTTTAACTAACTAAGACGTTACGTAAATCAATTAAGTTAGATAAGTATAAACAAACAATTAACGGATTCCGGGAAAAAAAATTGACAAACATAAAATTTGATTAATATGTGAGCATACCGAAGAGTGTTCGTCCGCCATGATAATTGATTTAGGAAAATCGTTGTTGTTGGATTTAGTCAAATTGTTGTTCTTGTAAGATTTTAATTTTTTTAGTTCAATTTAGTTGTTTTGATTTTAGGAGAATTTGAGAAGAGAGAGATAAGAGAGATAGAGAGTATAATTCAATAAGGGCAATTTCGTCTTTCTTAATGAAAACGTCGTCGATGTTTCCTAAAACGTCGTCGATGTTTACCAGGCGCCATGATTATTGTAGTCATTGTTGATCTTAGACGAACTGTTGAACAAAATGATCAACATCGTAAGCAACACTTCGTCTAAGATCAACAAATTTGTTGAACAAAATGATTAGGTTCAATTATTGTAGTCATTGTTTTTTATTATCCGAATCGATAGAATCGATACAAGGTTCCATTTTGTTCCTGCATTTAGCTATTCGTGCTCATAATGTCAGCGATTCTTTGTATGTGTATACCTTCTACTGTTTTTAGTGAATCTAATGGGGTATGCCAAATTACCACTACACCGTGATCACAATGCAAGTTTAGGCCAAATTGGATCAAAACATATTTTCTAACATCTCTTATTTGTCATTTTAGTAATACATGTGTCAATCATCTAATACCTTTGATTAAAATATATATCATAAAAAATAAAAAGGGTCAATATATGACGGGACCGGAGGGAATATCATTTCGTAATTATATTTCAAATTAATTATTATTAATATAATTTGGTATAAATTTTCACACATGATAATTGGTGATTGGGGTAGAGATTGAACTAGGCATGCGAGCCGTGGGCCGGCACACTGCAGCACGGCCCACGGCCCATTTGAGTACGATATGATAGATATTTGTTAGCCTTTGTTATTGTTGTTGTTGAAGATAATATTTTGTTTGATTATGATATTCTAGTAGAATACTCTAAACCCAGGGTTTCCATATATTGTACTCCATGATCAACAAGACAAGTCGATTAATTGATTTATCTTACATCTTCTACGACTTTTAATCGAGGCATTCCCCCCCGTTGTATCTGTGAGACCAGGAGAGAAGTTGAGGAAGAGACACATGCATATTATCCACCTTCAACCAGCTGTAAATACCTAGCCAAACCTTAGGAAAATACAAGCAAGAATAGAACAAATGCTGCAAAGTCTCAGAGGCTTTCTCACATAAAGCACGTCTATTAACAAAATGAAAGTGTCTTCTAATCAGGCTGTCAACAGTAGAAAGGCAATTCTGGATAGCAAGTACACCAATAAAACTTATAAATGTATGCATTGAGTCCATAGCAGATTTAACTCTTAAGGACATAGCGTTGAGTCCATCTAACCCACAGGCCCTCGGGTCTAGACATCAATTTCCAAATTAAACGAAAGACCAATCTCGTGTGTAGATATTTTATTCTTTTCTTCGTTCTCAGTAAAGCAGTTCCATTCAGGTCGGTTACTCGGTTTATTGGTTATCTAAAATTCCGAATTGAAATGGAACAGTTTCCATGTCAAAGATAACTGTTCGGTTCACCGAACCACTTTCCATCTTTTATTTATTCGGTTCAGTTATTTTGATTCGATATAAACTTGAAAAGAGTACAAGTTATAAACCAAGAACCAGCTCGACACAAAAGCTGATCCACAAGTCCGAATTCAACAGACCTGCTACATACACAGAGGAAGTAATTTAGATTAGTAATAACACGACCAACTACTAGATCATGCTTCATGCTGTCCTGTATTTGTTTAATGAAGCTTGTGTTACTTTCTTATACTTCTTCCCTTGCCAACCTGTTATATTCACAACTCTAATTTTGTTTTAACCATTTCAGACATGATGAGTGGCAAAAAAATCAGTCAAAAACAATCGAAAATATTTATAGAACAAATATTTCAATCAATAGTTCTATCACTATATATATATATATATATACTAATCTACGCCTAGATATCTCACATACCCAACTTGTTTTAGAAAACAAGTTGAATTTATCAATCAATAATATCACTGTCTTTGAAGTCGAAATACCGAGAATCGGACTGGCCGGGTGGGTATTCATAATCAGGCCACTTCCCGATTCCTGAACTCACCGCAGGAAGGAAACCCAAATCCAAGGCATCTGAAAACCCGACTGAGTGACATGGTCCCATCTCAGGTGGTGCATCATAGCTGGCAATACTGCCCCATAAACCCGGACTAGAACACGGTATATTTATGCCCAGATCAGAACCCATACTCCATACATCCTCCTGCTTAACCATATTTTCGATGCCAGGAGGCGACAACTCCTCAGGAAATGCAACAAGGTACTCGGGATCAGCTTCTGGTCGAGGATGTATCTCTTGTTTTCCAACGGGTATTTCTAACTCATCTAAGGGAACATCCTCGACTCCAAAAGGCACACTTTCCATACAAGTACTTGCATTTTCCGCCACATCTTGTAAGAAATAATCCGGGAATTCTGAAGAAAAGTCTCCAAAATCAGGAAAATCAGGCTTGAACCTTACTACAGAAGTTTTAGAAGAGCCTGTTTCTTGATGCTTCTGCTTCAGAAACCTCCTCTTTGAATTTGGAGTATCAATTGCTTTATTCCCTTTCATTTGTTTCAGACGGTCCATAAATCCCGGGTTTTGAAGCACCTTAGCCAAGAATGAGACCATCTGTTTTTGCTTATGCTCTGAAGCTTGTAACCTATCCTTGACCATTTCCATGCGCTCTGAAGTTCCTCTTTGTTGTTGTTGAAGTTCTATTACTTCTTGCATCATCGCACATCTCTCTTCTCTTAACCTCTCTATTTCACTTCCTAATCCGGGTTTGGCTATTTCAGAAGATGACCCTCCTTGACAAGTACTTTGTTGAGTGTGTTGTGGTGACTTGCGCCTGTGAATGTTCTTCAGCAAGTGCTTTTTTCCACGCAAAAATCCCTCGTTTGCAAATTCCCATTTATCAGGATCAACCTTCCGAAATCCCTACATTCGACAACCAAATTAGACAACAATCAAACTCATCGCTAAAGACAAATCTAACAAATTATATGAGACTGTCTTACATGTAAGACCCAACCCATCAACCAACCATAAATAAAAGAGGAATACATAAAGAAATGGGTCGGTCTCACATGTGAGACTGTCTGTTGTATAGTTAATAAAAATGAACCGAAAACAGCAGCCAAATACATTCAGTGATAGCAACGAACATGCAAAAACAAATCCTCAGAATGAGCTATAAAGATCAGAGAACCTGATGCAGCGCTTATCGGAATTGTGATAGCACTTGACAATTTCATCAGAACCCAACATACTACAGTCAGTGGACAGTAACTGGAGCTCAGTATTTCAGAGTAGAAATTCAGGAACCTAACATACTAGAGTCAGTAGACAGTAACTGGAGTGCAGTTAGAGTAGAAATTCAGAAACCTAACATACTAGAGTCGGAATTCGGAAATTAAAACTATCATGTATCATATGTGCAAGTATTATGCACAAATAAAATTAGTGAATAAAACATTTGAAATACTAATTGAGCCTGAAATCCTACCTGTTAATTGGTGAAACTTGGCACTCCAGCTAATAATCAATCATCCCAGAAGCCTGCCTTCTTCTTTACATTTTTAATTACATATAATTAATTCACTAAAATTACACAAATCCCAAATTACATATACTGATCCATTTCTACACAAAGTTTACACCTTTACAAGTTTACATTAAACCCATGTAACGAATACAATCAGAACAAAAATTACCAAGAACAGTTAAAAAAAAATAGAATGATCAAAGAGTTATATGATGAAGTACCCACATAAGTATTAAGTTGACGAACAAAACTGGAGAAATTATTATGCTTGAAATTGCGAGGTAAAATTAATCGAGAAAACTCCACAGGATCCCAAACAACAAAGCTTTCGCCTCCAGAGCTCCACGAAATAATCGGGTTTATTGTCGGGTCGTCAACTAAATCGTATGTTTTGGATAAAAACGGTGGAACTGGATTAGCCAACAAACACTCAAGTGGTTGTGGGTCCATGGTTAATGACCCGGAAAATGAGATGGGCGGGTCGTAATTTGAGAAGGAAGAGCTATTTGGGGGAAAGTTTGTATCCATGGAAGTAGAAAATGGAGGAAATGAGGAGTGTAAGAAGGGTATTTATAGGTGATGATATTCATGAAAACTTGCTGAGTAAGTAATAATAAGTAAGTGTGTGTGGGGAGGAAAATATCTGGGTAGTAAGTCGGTGATACTGTGTCGATGGATGATTTTCTGGGAAGGTTCGGAATTGTGATAAACAATGGAAAAAATGTTTTAAGAAAAAGATGTGGTTTGATTGATATTTGTGGGTTTAAGAGGTGAGATATTTGTTTGTGGGTTAGTGATTGAGAGAGATTTGGTGGGGTTTGTTAAAAGGAGAAATTGACCAATTAGAATGGAGGATAGTTGGGATAAATGTCACTATTGTTAAACCGACATTTTACACTGTGGGACTTTGGCAACTGTGGCAATTGTTTGCTCAATTATGTTGTTCTATCTTTTCTGCAAATTTTAATGATATCAAATGATGTAATTACTCGGCTTTGTCTTGCTTAAGTGCCCACTGTCTACAGTAGTAACTATGTAGAGGTGGCAATTAGGTCAGTCGGATCGGGTTTAGGTCTGATCATATCGGCCCATATTAGGTCAGCCTACCCTTTCAAGTCCATTGGTCGAGTCATTTCCAGGTCAAATGATGTATCGGGTCGGGTCATTATCGAGTCAAATAACTTTATCATATTACTTCAAGCTAACCATTATTTGAGTTAGTTACTTCATTATTAAGTCAAACGTATCAAATCTAAATAATAAGTCACTTTCATTTTGATCAATATTAAGCTTAATAATTGTCAGGTTATCAATTTAATTAGGACAATATCGGGTCGCGTCAGGTATGGTTCGGGCTCGGGTCACTGATTATCGAGTCGCCTCAGGTCAGTTTCGGTTCGCAAAATTCTCGAGTTCTATCGGGTCGGGTTCGCTCGAGTTCAGTTCAGGTCAGACTTGTCAGTTCTAGTAACTAGTCCCCCCTAATTCATTGAGAAGTTACCATATATTTTGAAACAAAGGGCAACTAGTTTACCAAAATATCCTAACAATTATCACAATTTTTCATTGACAACGGCTTATCCATTTTCATTGAAGATGGCTCGGGTGGCCTCTTACAATCAGACAAATGGGAGGGCAAGTAAAAACACACTTGGTTTCCGACTTGTCCACCCATCACTTGCCTTTTTGTAACACTACAAGAAAATGCTTCATTAGCAACGGAATATTTGCGACGGACATAAATACCAGGGCAAAAGAGACATTGCGACGGATCCTGCGACGGAAATTCAAACTTGCGACGGAAATTCCGTAGCAGAGTTTTCAGCCATGGCGCCTAGACATTTAACATGGCGGGAACGTCTGCGACGGAATTTCCGTCGCAAGTCCGTCGCAGACGTGCAAACTTGCGACGGAATTAGAGACAAAAATTCCGTCGCAAGTTCAAATTATTGACTTAAATATTCTAACTGAAAAATGACAGGTGGCAGTTATATTGCGACAAAATTGCGACGGAAGATTTGTTGATATATCCGCACAACGCTCTTTATTTCTCCCCGTGTTTCGTTTAATAAAATCCCAAATCTTCACCAAATCGTCCATTTCTCCGGAGCCACCCCCAAGACCACCCGCGCCAACCGAACCCCAAATCACCAGAGCCGCACCTACACCAGCAGATCTACCCTATAGGTACGCCCCTCTTTCTTTCTCTCCCTCTTCTTTAAAGTGACTTTTTTCAGATCTACCCTTGCCGGCGCCACCACCCCCTCTCCTTGCCGGCGCCACCTACCCCCTCCCCTTTCCTCCTTTTCCCCTTCCCCTTCCCCTTCTTTCTTCTCTTTCCCTTATTCCCCTTTCCTCTTTTTCCCCTGCCCTCCCTGCCGGCGTTGTGACAACCCTCGCGAATGCGGAATATAAAACAAACAAACATGTGAATTATATAGCGGAAATATGAAGTTTTAAAAACTTTTATACATGCAAGGAAAGAATACGAGGAGTGTCAAATATTACAAACTAAAGTACGAATTATACTACATCAAGAGACGAAGTCTCTCCAAAATGTTAACAAGTAAAAGTGTTTAGCAAACAAGCTAAAATCGTCTAGAGGTGTTTTAATCCAGGGACAACGCCCGCTAGCTCACACCCGAACCCAAAATGTCAAGCAAAAACCATCCATGCAAGCAACCTGTTCATTCATGAAAAACATGAACGCCACAATCAGTGGGGAGTAACTCCGGGTTCTCCCAGCCATATCACATTAAACGTACATAAAAGGAAATACAAAAGTAAAGCATGCATATATAGATATACATGTGAAATACGATAAGGATAGATAGGCAATTCAATATATAATGATGAGAGCATATGAAGTACAAGTCCGAATCCATCATGTTATACAAAGACTCGGGGAAGACACTCTTAGGCAACCGAATACACTCACTAGGGCTTGCATCTCACCGTTAGCGGTATAAGTTTGATAAGATTGAGACTCGACAAACAACTCATGCCAAGTCATGCGATGATCACAATAAATCCATCATATTATCATCCATTCAGACGAACCAATATATTGACGATGCCAAATCATGCAATGACCATGAATACAATCATGAAATCACGCATTCAAAGACAACGACACAAAGACGACAACTCTCAAGGTAAATGAAACGCACTAGCACAGTGTACATGGCAAGTATGATTAAAAGGCATCCACGAGATCACATTTCCCTGAACGCATACACGATTGAATCCATTTCGTATATGTAGACTAATTTCCTCCTGGTAGGAACGATAAGGCTCCTAATCTAAACCTGGCCATATTCTCGGAATCACATTTTCCGATTCGACATGCGATCACGTTTCGCATCCAAGACTCGGTCTTACAATATATATGCCGAGTACCCACATTCTCGGTAGATCAATTCACGAAAGAGGCGGAAAACGAGCTCAAGCCTCATAACATGCGGTACGCTACATGCAACTAACACCACCTCGCAAGTACACAACATTTGACGGCCGGGTCGAACAACGCATAGCGTTCAACTCCCAACAACGTCGTCGTATGCCCACTAACACATGCATTTAAGCAGTAGGATACCTCTCCGTTCCGACATTCCAGCCTTACGAACGGGAAGGTAGCCAAGGGAATGAGAGTACAAAGCACAAGACAAAAATAGTGCTCAAACCGTATCATTTGTAAAAACCGACTCAAAGTGGGAACATACCAAAAACCGTCACAAAACATGAGAATATGGCATTATATAAATGTAAATATGATAAACATGAATCAATACATGATACATAAGCATTAGACCAAGTTTAAGAAGCATAATAAATAGGAAACATAAACCTTATCTCAAAACAACAAGTTTGGAAACTAACTAAAACAAGGGTCCACTTCAAACTGTCATAACTAGAGTTATAGATATGAAAATGCAGAAATTCCAAGTCGAGGTGATAGCTTAACCTCTTACGGTTCCAACGATAGGTCACAAGCCCAAAACAAGCAAGTAACGAAGGAGATATGATCATTTTACGAAAAGGGGTCAGTGCAGTGAAACTGCACAAGTCACGACCGTGACTTGTATTTCACGCCCGTGACATGAGGTACCAGTTCACCCGAGAGCCTTCAACATACATTCAAACATTTTCAATTTTCATGATTCACTTCTTACAACTATCAACAATCAATAATCATCATCAAAAGTCATCAACTAACAACAATCATTATCAATAATACAATTCCTAAGCTTTCTAATCGTATTCTAAATACGAATTCTAACATAGAAATCATGTAAAACACGTAAATGATATCGAGTAACCCTTCACCGTTTCATTTTCGCGCCTTTAATCGATTTCTAAACCTTCCTAGTCTCCACCTACATACAATTAGATAATAAAAGATGAATATCATTCACCTTGAGAAAGACGGATAATTTAAAAAGCGAGAAAGACGGTAATTTTATTACCAATACGGATAGAGGAAGATAAGAGGGGAAGAATAAGACGAACTTACGTGAATTTGAGCGAGTAACGAAGGAGTAGCGACGAATCTAAGACGGATAAAAAATGGAGGCAAGGTTTTATAGAGTTTTCTTAGAGAAGAAGGAAAAGTTGAGTTGAGTGAATGAATTAGGTTAGGGCGAGGAAGGGAGTATATGAGGGAAAAAGTCAACGAAAGTCAAAGTCGCCTTAAGACGGGTTTTACTTGAAAACTCGCGGAAATTCCAAATACGAACACGGAAATTCTAAATTCGACTCGGAAAATTAAATTTACGATTAAAACTAAATTTCACTGAAAAGTATCCGTAAAATATTTTTACTAGAAAAATAGGGTACATTTGCGGGTGTTACAATCACCCCACCTTTTAAAAAGTTTCGTCCTCGAAACTTGAGAGTAGAAAACAAAAGTATCAAGGACAAGAATCGGTTTTCAAAAATTAATACGAGAACTTTTATAAGGGAAACATTTATGAAACGAGGTTCATCTCGAAAACGGTTTAAAGAAGAATTTTCATAAGTGTGAAACTTTACTTACGGATCTCAAGAGTGCCCGTCGCGAACGAAAACTCTAATTATCCAGATCAAATTAAAGTCGAAATAGTGAAATCGAATTTCAAAACAAACATTAGTAAGTGTGGGACTAGTTATCAGACGTCTCCAATAACAAGTCCAAACATCCAACCAACGCATAAAATAAGTATAAAAGCAAAAGAAATCTATTTCCTCTAAAACGAGGTTACAAAATCCACCTTTAGACTACTTTAAAAAGTTAGATTAGAAATATAATATGAAAATTTGAAGGTTTTCTCAAAGATAAAATCAAATAACAAGACATTACACGTACATAGAGCGACTCGAACATCAAGTTCACAAATCACGATAACAAAATATATACAAAACATGCAAAAACGAAACAAATCGAACTCTTAGGAATAGGAAGATCACGATAAAGTCGGCATGAAGATCTATAAGAATTCGATATCACTAACTCTACTAATAAACCAAATCCTCAAGAGAATGCAATTTACCTAATTTGCAACTCATCATTTTCAATCCTCAGAATTCCTACAAAAATATTCCATAATCACGAAACTTCGAGTAACAAATCCCAATTATTCGAATCCAATTAGAATCTACTAAGGTCCATCGGCACGGTAGACTCCACAACTAACAATCCACATGAAAGATTTATTACGCACTCTAATCTTCTTAATTTCATCAAAACTCTTACTAGAAACTACCAACAAATATTTATCTATGGAAACATGATCGCTAACAACCACAAAGTAAAGGACTTACCATGAAATCCTTTAATCCAATTTACTTCAAACTCATTATCCTAAGTTTACAATGAACTTTCTCATCCTCGAAAGTCACGACACAAACCACGCAACAAAATATAATCATCTAGGATCCAACTAGTCTCATCCAAAGTCTCACGACAAGGGAAAATCCACAATCCATTATCGGTTATAAGAATTCTTTAATACGCCCTAACATCCTTAATTCGATCATTACTACGCTCGAAGCGTCAAATATAAATAGTCACATTAGCAAACTATGGTGGTTACTAGTCCTCAAGATAAATGAGTTCAGCATTCTAACTCTATATTCCATAACCACCGAGCACTCACTATCCAAAGCTTGCAACGAACATTTATCAAAGTCAAACTATGATTCCTTAAGAATAAAAGAGAACTACTAATTCCAAACCACAAATGGCCAATTACTTGGCAATCAGACAACCATTCAAATCATCTAGTTCATCTAAAACTCAAAATGAATCGACTTTCATTTATCACAATACTCCTCAAACTTTGGGTACCAACTCAATTACCCTAAAGCAAAGTCTCTTTTAGAATCCACCAATTAGAGACATCTAATTCCCAAATGATATCCCAAGCAACCGTTATACTACTCAATCTCAACAAACTATTATCATGATCAACTCAATTCTCAAAATAATACTACAATACCAAGCTCCAAATCTGGAACCACTAAGGGAGGATACATTATCACTATTAGGATTCATCCTAGAGCTTAAGTCCTATTTCCCATGATGAAATATAACATGAAATTTGCTCAATCCAAGGACACATATTCTAGCTAAAGAATCCCAAATTACACCACGCTTATTCTCTAAGCCTTATAAACGGAATATCCAATCCCCTAGAGAAAAGATTAAGCAGCAACGAGATAGAAAATGATAAGGAATTTCAAAGAGAACACGGGAATAAATAAGGCACAAGATTACAAGAGAGTAGCGCTAAAGATAACGAGGTCAAGGAAGAGACAAAGCAGATAGTAGAGTTATGAAGCTATCCGAGCAAGAGAGAAGATGCGAGCATGCGATTTCTTAAAGATCAATCTTGACAAGAACATTCAAGAATGGTAATGAAAAAGGGATAATGGCACGAGTAAAGGTTTAAGGTTTAATCCACAAAATTCCCTTTTTAAACTCAGGGCGATACTAAAACATCTAAATTTTCCTCTACAAAGGTCTCTTACAAGGGACCATCGTACCACGTACAATCATCAAAGTAAGGTACACCTGAATTCGACAAATCGACTACAACCCAATTCATCCATCCTTTCATATCACACGGATTCCCAATTGCGGAATTGCAACTCCATAATTTGACACATTCCCAAAGGTTTCAAAAACCGAAAAACCAATAAGAAATTCTCCATACTAATCTCTTTTCAACTCCTACGGCCACAAGGTAGAACACCGAACAAAACGTCATTATCAACATCATATAGCCCACGAGTTCATTATTATCAAAGTACAACATCAAGTCAAACATCATCATTAACATCCCAAGGTATTTCCATCCTAGCTCACATTATCGAATCTCGCTCATATCTATAATCCTCAAGCAATATGATTCAACTTACAACGAAACCTTACTATTTCAAACAAGTCTCTGATACCATAAGATAAGATCATATCTTTAAATCCAAGAACTATAGCCAAATGCTTTTCCACCAAGCCTATACTCACAAACACACAATCGGAAACCACCAGACATCACTTAATCTCAAAAGTATTTCGCACCTCAAGATATCATTCAAAACTTCTTATTTACACCAATTAGACATATCATAAGCATGGTCTTCAAGACAATACTAAGCTTCTAAGTCCAAAAGACTAAATTACTAATGAGTTAAGAAGTCATAGCCAACTCATTCGACCTTACACCATCGAATATCATGAACTATTTACACACAAGTCATGGCAAGCATTTATACAATAAAATCATTAAACATACCTTACCACACTTTCCTCAAGGATACCAACTCTCACCACCATAGGGTGAAATTAGATCTATACCATTTTCCTCAAATCACAAATTCATTCTAACAAACACTAATAGTCCACAAAGTCTAAAATTCTTCCAACCAAGTACAATATGCCACAAACAAAAGGGTATGGCATCCACAAAAATGTTACAAGAGGAAGGTAAGGATACCAATGGTAAGATGGAGGGACTATCAAGAGTAATTTCCAAGAGGCAAATAAGTTGGAAGAGAAAGAAGCACCAAGATAGAAGGAAGAGAGCATAATACAATAAGGACGAGAGAATTCATAGATGAGGAAGAAATACACTTCAATTAGGCTTGTTAATCTTCAAATCTTCGGTAGAGGATACTTCTTCTAGGTAGCACAATGATCCACCTTAAGACGGTAGATACAAATAAACAAAACACCACTCAACACAATCAACAAACAAGTTAGAACCTAACAAACATCAAGTACACTAAAGACTACCACCTTAGGTCCTTAAGTCTACCCATCTCTCATTTATTATTTCAAGGTCAAGTAATTTAAGTTTAGGGTTCACGTGTGTGCGTCGGGAGCGTTTAAGCTCTGATACCAACTGTGACAACCCTCGCGAATGCGGAAAGATAAAACATACAAGCATGTGAATTATATAGCGGAATATGAAGTTTTAAAAACTTTTATACATGCACGAGGAAAGAATACGAGGAGTGTCAAAAATATTACAAAATAAAGTACGAATTATACTACATCAAGAGACGAAGTCTCTCCAAAATGTTAACAAGTAAAAGTGTTTAGCAAAAAAGCTAAAGTCGTCTAGAGGTGTTTTAATCCAGGGACAACGACCGGCTAGCTCACACCCGAACCCAAAATGTCAAGCAAAAACCATCCATGCAAGCAACCTGTTCATCCATGAAAAACATGAACGCCACAGTCAGTGGGGGAGTAACTCCGGGTTCTCCCAGCCATATCACATTAAACGTACATAAAGGAAATACAAAAGTAAAAGCATGCATATATAGATATACATTGAAAATACGATAAGAATAGATAGGCAATCAAATATATAATGATAAGAGCATATGGAATTCAAATCCGAATCCATCATGTTATACAAAGACTCGGGGAAGACACTCTTAGGCAACCGAATACACTCACTAGGGCTTGCATCTCACCGTTAGCGGTATAAGTTTGATAAGATTGAGACTCGACAAACAAACCATGCCAAGTCATGCGATGATCACAATAAATCCATCATATTATCATCCATTCAGACGAACACCAATACATGACGATGCCAAGTCATGCAA
This sequence comes from Heliosperma pusillum, assembly GCA_022085475.1. NCBI lineage: Eukaryota > Viridiplantae > Streptophyta > Magnoliopsida > Caryophyllales > Caryophyllaceae > Heliosperma > Heliosperma pusillum. The sequence goes on along the minus strand of JAIUZE010066685.1, from coordinate 15,634 downwards.
TGACCATGAATACAATCATGAAATCACGCATTCAAAGACAAACGACAACAAAGACGACATCTCTCACGGTAAATGAAACGCACTAGCACCGTGTACATGGCAAGTATGATTGAAAGGCATCCACGAGATCACATTTCCCTGAACGCATACACGATTCAATCCATTTCGTATATGTAGACTAATTTCCTCCTGGTAGGAACGATAAGGCTCCTAATCTAAACCTGGCCAGATTCTCGGAATCACATTTTCCGATTCGACATGCGATCACGTTTCGCATCCAAGACTCGGTCAATCATAGACGCCGAGTACCCACATTCTCGGTAGATCAATTCACGAAAGAGGCGGAAAACGAGCTCAAGCCTCATAACAAGCGGTACGCTACATGCAAATAACACCACCTCGCAAGTACACAACATTTGACGGCCGGGTCGATCAACGCATAGCGTTCAACTCCCAACAACGTCGTCGTATGCCCACTAACACATGCATTTAAGCAGTAGGATACCTCCCCGTTCCGACATTCCAGCCTTACGAACGTGGAGGTAGCCAAGGGAATGAGAGTACAAAGCACAAGACAAAATAGTGCTCAAACCGTATCATTTGTAAAAACCGACTCAAAGTGGGACATATCAAAAACCGTCACAAAACATGAGAATAGGGAATTATATAAATGTAACTATGATAAACATGAATCAATACATGATACATAAGCATTAGACCAAGTTTAAGAAGCATAATAAATAGGAAACATAAACCTTATCTCAAAACAAAAAGTTTGGAAACTAACTAAAACAAGGGTCCCTTCAAAACTGTCCTAACTAGAGTTATAGATATGAAATGCAGAAATAGAAATTCACAAGTCGAGGTGATGATAGCTTAACCTCTTACGTTCCAACGATAGGTCACAAGCCCAAAACAAGCAAGTAACGAAGGAGATATGATCATTTTCGAAAAGGGGTCAGTGCAGTGAAACTGCACAAGTCACGACCGTGACTTGTATTTCACGCCAGTGAATGACTGTGTACCATTCACCCGAGAGCCTTCAACATACATTCAAACATTTTCAATTTTCATGATTCACTTCTAACAACTATCAACAATCAATAATCATCATCAAAAGTCATCAACTAACAACAATCATTATCAATAATTCAATCCTAAGCTTTCTAATCGTATTCTAAATACGAATTCTAACATAGAAATCATGTAAAACACGTAAATGATATCGAGTAACCCTTCACCGTTACCTTTTTGCGCCTTTAATCGATTTCTAAACCTTCCTAGTCTCCACCTACAAACAATTAGATAATAAAAGATGAATATCATTCACCTTGAGAAAGACGGATAATTTAAAAAGCGAGAAAGACGGTCATTTTATTACCAATACGGATTGAGGAAGATAAGAAGGGAAGAATAAGACGAACTTACGTGAATTTGAGCGAGTAACGAAGGAGTAGCGACGAATCTAAGACGGATCAAAAATGGAGGCAAGGTTTTATGGAGTTTTCTTAGAGAAGAAGGAAAAGTTGAGTTGAGTGAATGAATTAGGTTAGGTTGAGGAAGGGAGTATATGAGGGAAAAAGTCAACGAAAGTCAAAGTCGCCTTAAGACGGGTTTTACTTGAAAACTCGCGGAAATTCCAAATACGAACTCGGAAATTCTAAATTCGACTCGGAAAATTAAATTTACGATTAAAACTAAATTTCACTGAAAAGTATCCGTAAAATATTTTTACTAGAAAAATAGGGTATATTTGCGGGTGTTACAGGCGCCACCCCCACCTGCCCCCTGCTACACTGGCCCCATCCCATCTTTCCCTCCCTCCTTTAAACTGTTATAATTATTAATATAGTGTAATTATTACTCCCTCTGTCCCGGTCATTTGGTTACCTTTGCTTTTGGCACAATTATTAAGGAAATGGTAGAGAACCATTTGTGGTGGTACTTGGTGGATGACATGTGGACAATAGTCCCATTGGGTGATCAAATTACTCATAGATTATCTTCCTAATATAGAAAGGTAAACAAATGAATGAGACACCCTAAAATAGAAATGGTAAACAAATTACACAAGTATAGTTTATAATTAGTATAGTTTATGTTAGTATAGTTTATGTTAGTATAGTTTATGAAACTATAATTAGTATAGTTTATGTTACTATAATTGTGTTTATTTTTATGTGTAAGTTTGCATTATTATTGATTAATTGTATTGTTCATATATGATAGACCTAGTACCCGTTCAAGAATTATACATTAGGTGTAATTCTTGAATAGTCCCCGTTTTGGGACTGTCTTTGAATCTTTCATGCCATTTAGGTGGTAAATACTAATTATTTTTTTAATTGTTATTTGACGATTAATTTTGGTTGACAGTTCCTTTAATGTTCTCTGAATACATATGTCGAGTGAAAAGTCATTCAACATTGTGTATTTGGAGAACTGTAGGGAACTGCTGCTGAATTTTTGTCTCATAACAATTAATTAAATGATTAGTATTTACTAATGGTATGAAAGATTCAAAGATGGGTTTAGGTTGGAGAGATAAGGACCCATGAGCTCGAAATATTGTTTTTTTTTTGCAGGTTAAAGATGTTAGATAGTTGGTGTTGTTGTTGTTGTTGTTGATGTTGATGTTGTTTGTTGTTGTTGTTGTTGTTGTTGTTGTTGTTGTTGTTGTTGTTGTTGTTGTTGTTGTTGTTGTTGTTGTTGTTGTTGTTGTTGTTGTTGTTGTTGTTGTTGTTGTTGTTGTTGTTGTTGTTGGTGTTGTTGTTGTTGTTGTTGTTGTTGTTGTTGTTGTTGTTGTTGTTGTTGTTGTTGTTGTTGTTGTTGTTGTTGTTGTTGTTGTTGTTGTTGTTGTTGTTGTTGTTGTTGTTGTTGTTGTTGTTGTTGTTGTTGTTGTTATTGTTGTTGTTGTTGTTGTTGTTGTTGTTGTTGTGTATTAGTAGTTATTGTTATTGCTGCTATTAGTACACTTTTAGTTCTTGTTGTTATTGTTTTGAATATTTATTTAAGTCGATAATAATAATTATAAACGTGTATGTAGATTTGAAATGAAAATAGTACAACGGGCGTGGATGTATGAAAGATTGGATTGTAATAAAAAATTAAGGCACGAGTTTGTAATGGGCGTTAATGAATTCATTAATTATGTTAAGAAACAAGAAGATTACAGTAGATGTAAAGAAATTAGGTGCCCATGTGTAAAGTGTATAAATAGAAAAATTTTAGCCGAACAAGAAGTACGAAAACACCTAGGCCTTTGGGGCTTTTGCGATGACTATTATGATTGGGTGTGCCATGATGAGAATTTTCCCGTTGAGGAGAGGTCTGACAATCCTTATAAGGATATGGTGGAGGATGCGTTGCGCGACAACATTAATCAAATTAGAATGAAAAATGTTGACGCCAAAGTGGTTGATGAATCTCCGAATCCTAATGTAATAGCCTTTTTCAAAATGTTGGAACATGTCAATAACCGGTGTATGAGGGGAGTCGTCTCTCTTTGTTGCAGTCAGCTTCACGGTTGGTAACTTTGAAATGTGAATACAATCTACCCCACAAATGTGTAGATGGTATCGCGTCCTTTATAGGAGACATTATTCCTGAAAAGCATGTTATGACGCGTTACTTCTATGAAACCAAAAATATTCTTAAAGCTCTTCAACTCCATTATGAAAAGATAGATGCGTGTGAAGCAGGATGTATGTTGTTTTGGGAGGATGATAGTCTTCTCGATAAGTGTAGAAAATGTGGTAGAGATCGATATAAAAAACAAAAGAATGCAAATGGCAAAAGGGCTGGGAAAAAATTTGTTTTTCTCAATTTATCTTTGTTATTGATTTTTTATTTTTTTGTTTATTTACTTAATATTTTCCGTCCTTTATGTTTTTAATCATGACATCAAAGGGTTTCTTTCGATCCTTGGCATACAGATATGGTAAGGAAAGCTTGGGAATATGCCATGAAGACCCGTTTACGTCATATGATCAACCGAGCCTCGCAGATAGACGAGGAGCACAGGCCGAAATGGATTCCTTTGGACTTATTCGAAGATCCTAGCTTCGTTGCGAGATCTGAATCAGCCTCGGCGAATAGTAGGTTGGGATGTGAAGAGAAAGGAAAGGCGTTGCCTACTCACATCATGGGTAGAAAAAACACCGTGACACTCATGGACGAAATGGTAAATATCTTCTTTCATTTTTTATTTATTTATCTAATTATAATTTAATACTTACATATATATATATATCTATGATATACTAACAAGTATTTAAATTATAGGTCGGGAAATATTCATCTGATATCCCAAATGTCGTGCAAGTCTTAGAGAAGACAAAGAAGCACAGGATTCGTGGATGCTTATCAAAAAACCACCTGAACTCTTTGTAAGTTATGCATTATTTCGCTAACTGATTTATTTTTGTCATTTATATTTAATTACATTAACTATTTAAATGACAATTACTAATTCTGAGCTTGTTTGTGATGCAGAATAAGATCATGTCAAAGAAGTCTGAGCTTCAAAGTCAAAGAGTCGAAAACATCGACGATAATGAGATCTATTATGAGGAGACTGGATTTGACGAGAAAGGAAGATGCTACGGATTGGGATCAGCGGCGGATTATTTGTTTGATCATCATAGACACTATGTTGCTACCTCAGCCCCGACTCAGTACACCCAAAGTTTGGCTACTAAGCTGTCAAAGGAGAATGCTGCACTTAGGCAAGAGCGCGACGAGCAAGATCGAAGGATTGCAGCTATAGAAGAGTACTTGAGTCAGGTTGCAAGAAATTCTACTCACAGCTGCAGAACTAGAGGTCCTAACCAGGATCAAGATGACTTTGATGATGATGGCGGCGATAATGCTAGGCCCCACCCATTCACCCTTTTCCCTCCATTCACTCCGTGTGGTTGAATGATTAGTTAGTTATTTTGAACTTAAAACCTTTTATTTGTAAGACTTTACTTTTATGATATAAAATCAAAACTTTGCTCATAAGTGGTTTTTGTGTTACATTAGTAACTTTATTGGACGCGTAACTGCTGGAAAATTTCCGTTATTTGCAGGTTTTTTATTGTTTTAACGCGTATAAGGGATGCTGGATACAGTCAATTCCTGGAATGTACAAGTGCTTTTGCGACGGAATTTCCGTCGCAAACATTGACTGACTTACTGCCACCTGTATAGCCAAGTCAAAGAAATAGTTGGCTTGGCTATACAAGTGGCAGTCAAGTCAAACAGTCAGTCAAGTCAAACAGGTGGCAGTCAAGTCAAACAGTTGACTTCCTCTTTGACTTGGCTATACAGGTGGCAGTCAAGTCAAACAGCTAGTCAACTTTTGCGACGGAATTTCCGTCGCAAAACTTGACTGACTGTTTGACTTGACTGCCACCTGCCATCAGTCGTTATTTTTATTGGCGACGGAAATACCATGTTTTGCGACGGATTAATCCGTCGCAAAACGAGCTTTCTCTTGTAGTGTAAGAGGCAATCTGGCTCGTCTTAATATCCTAGCATGTGAATTAAACTATGTTGGTCGATTAGCAAGTAGATTTGATATCGAAATTTGGATTTAAATTGATTGCATGTGAATTGTCAAACAAACAAAGGATAAAAAAGAATCATATTTACATCGTATAAACCTGAACCAAAGGGATTTAAACAAAATAAATAAAAGGACACTGAGAACATAAATTAATAATGACTCAAAAACGACGTACAGAGGAGTGATAATATGAGTAATAGCTGATTAGAATCGATCCTAAGCAACTACATCTTGGTAGTTGAGAAACAGGGGCGAGTAGGGTCTTAGAAGAGGCGCAACACGTGCAGCGTATATTCTAAGAGGCTGTTTGACCAGGCCCTGTTTGACCTCGCCTGGTCAAACAACCTGAACACAAAGGTAATGGGACTAGAATACTACCTTAGAAAAGGCGCTACCAGGGTTGTCTCCCTTCTAAGGTTGTATTCTGGCCTGATTATCATATCTGGCCAACTAATTATTTTAATTGGTTTCGCAATTAATTTTCACGGCTTTATTTAACTCGTTTAAGATTAATAAAATAAAATTGGCATCTAGCCACATCGAAATTGACTATCAAAGGGTCAAATTATGGATTTGAAGATGAGATTTGAAAAGATCGATACTTTAGCTAAAGAATAATGTGCTAATATAAAATATTAGACTATTAATGTATGAATTTACGAATCGAACCCGCTAATATTAATTATTAAAGATTTAAGACGAAAAACAAGATTATTTCAAGAAACGATTCATGACGAACCCGCCAATAATAATTATTAACTTAGCGTTTCTTCTAAGTTAGATATGGGTTCTGCCAGATCCAAAAAACGACTTGGATGATATTTAAAGGATGTTTTGGGTTTATACAATGTAATTAGACGTGAGATAAATACGAAATTAATATAAAACAACATAGAAAATGGGGTTTTACACCCTCAGACTTACATGTTAGCGCCGCGATTTAATAGTCGTACTTTAGTGATTATCGAGATTATAAAAGTGGAAGTGCCCTTGAAAATGATCAAGGATTAGAACAAGAGTAATTAATTAAAAGAGTATTGGTCGAGTTTGGTCGGTCTATGCAAAACGAGGCGGGAAATCAATAGAAATTGAGCTAACGTGCTCGAATGATCAAGCACGTAATTGCCAAAAATAGGAACAAAGTCTAGAATGCAAGAGATAGAAGAGAAGTGGAGGAAAATCAACTATGGTGTGTCGAATTATGAAGATCTGAGCTCTCTACTTATAGCAAAATATGTGAGAAGTTATATTCGGACTGCAACGATGACGAAAGCCTGCTTAGAAAAGGCGCATCATTGGTCGCGTCTTTTCTAAGGAGGTTTCCTCTTGTGACAAGAAGACGCGTGATGCGGATTCCGAGGGGGAAAAGGGGTAAAGTTTTATCTTATTAGATAGAGTCCGTTTTGTGTGTCGAACTCAAACACTAATAAAATATTACACAAACACTAATAAAATATCGACTCTAATGAATGTCAAAACTGTTATAATATGTAGTGTTAGAATATATATAGAGGTGATGATGATAGAAAGGATATATCTTTCTCATTAGTAGAATGGGATATATATATACAAGAGATAAAATGGGGGTTATGAGGTAGGACACTAGAAAGACACATCTAGAAACATCCTACATTGAAAGGCTTTTAAAAGTGCTCATAATACATGTGACTTATGGGCATCCATAATAAGTTTTCACAACACTCCCCCTTGGATGTCCAATCCTAAAGAAGATGCTTCGATGAAAACTTTACTAGAAAAACCTCGTGGGAAAAACACTAGTGAAAGAAAAGTACGTTGATCTCCAAACATGCATAACAAGCTGCCTCGTTAAAACATTTCCATGGAATACCCAGTGGGACAAAACCATAGATAAGGAAAAAGAGTACAACGCGTGTCTAGTCCCCCTAATGATTACATGACTTGACAAAACGGGAAATGAATCATGCTTTGATGTAATTTCTTGATCGTAGAATATAACTCATCGTAGTTGATAAACATGATATCTTTAGCTAGTAAATGATATAACATTTCTCAATAAATGATATAACATTATATGTCTAAAAATAATTGACATTTTAACAATCATGATGATCATGACTGTAGCGTATTAATGTGCCCAAAATGCTACCTCATTAAAAACCTTGCTAAAAAAATTCATTGGGATAAAAACCTAGACGAAGGTAAAAAGAGTGTAGTTATCATTCCCGAATTCATTCTCTTCCGGAGAATCAATTTGTTTATTAACTAAAACATTATTTGAAAATAATTTATCTTTCTTGTCAAATCATCTTACTACATATTTAGCATAAAGTATATAATCACCTAAATTCTCATAGATGCTCAAACTTCAGGTTAAGATAAAATTTACTTATTTCATATAAGCTCTTCAAGAGCATTGATGTTCAATATCCGCAATCACTGCGTAAAGGTTCAAAAATTTAATGATAAGTGCTTCAGAAACTCAATTGATCAACCACACTATCAATTTGATATAATTTATAATACACTCCTTCGGGGAGTTCTCAATTATGTGAGTACAATATCTCCACTTATTCATTTAAACTTATAGAAAAAAAATATCAACCATGTGCATGCATATGATGTATACCTACGTTCTAAAATACTTGTTATATAATAATACAATGATGTAATTAATATGAAGATAACATGGTAATGATTAATTTACTTTCTATATGCATATAATGATGACTTGATAATGCAAATTGTATAGTGTTCTTTTCAATATTCATGTTCATGACATGAATGGATTCCAGGTCTAAGATATACTTCAGGTCTAAGATAGACTTCAGGTCTACGACCGACTTCAGGTTTATGAGCTCATTTCTGATCATGAATTGTGTCGACAATTACAATGGATTTTCATTTTCATATACAAGATCCCCATTTATATAGTCCATTAAACTCCGCGCACAAATGCATATCGGTTCCTTAACCATATCGATACAATTTCAACATCTAGCGATATTGTCAGTACTGATCAGTGATATCTGAATATATATGGTACCATCCCTTTTATATATATAAGCCATCAATTATCTGTGACAACCCTCGAGAATGCGGAAATAAAACATAACAAGCATGTGATTTATATAGCGGAAAATACGGTGTTTTTTTAAACTTTTTACATGCAAGATAGAAATACGAGGAATGTCAAATAAATACAAACTAAAATAGAATATACTACAAAGAGACGTAGTCTCTCAAAATGTATCAAACATCAAAGTTATTAGCAAACTAGCTAAACAACGTCTAGAGGTGATTCATCCAGGCCAACGCCCGCTAGCTCACACCCTAACCCAAAATACCACAAGCAAAAAGCCATCCTGTGAACACCCTCATATTTGCGGAAACAGAAAAAAAAAAGAATTTAAATAAATAAAAAAAAGATGAAGAATACGTTTCTAAAATAGGTTCACTTTAGTGAAAATCGGTAAATTTTAAAACCGGAACCTACTATTAAATATATTCATCATAACAAAGGTGTCTTAAAGAAAAAGGTTCATAACAAAAAGGAAATGATATTATACATAAGAATTATCCAAAACGGGAGACATGTTTCCCGTATAAATACGGAACTAAAAGAGTATATAAAAATATACAATCCTAAGAACCGAATATAGGTCCAAGGTAATACTTCACTCGCTAGCTCGTCAATGTACCCAAGTATGCATTACAAACCTACCAACCACATTAAATATAAACACGGAAGCCACAGTCAGTGGGGAGTAACTCCGAGTTCTCCCAGCCACGAAATGTCGAGTTTAATAAAACATGAATAACATAAAAGAGATGTATATGGAAAATACAAAACCTTAACATATACGATATGCTTTTCATGTTATGAAACAATTAACTAACATATAACCTATCATATGAAAGCTATCATGTGAATCTGTTAACAATCTATAACACGAGGTAGGGAAGCTGGTATGCTGGCTCAGAGGTTACATTTAAAACCTGGCCCTGATACACTCAAACCCTAATCATACTAACTATCATGTGAATCAGTTAACAACCGGTAATCCAAACTCTATCAACCTTAGCCGGCTTGCATCTCACCTTCTAAGACTCATAGAATCATCAAACATTAAAGACCAATACGTCTAGAAACAGGCATAAGTGTCCTAGCAAGGGGCGGGCCAATATCGACTGTAACTCGAGGCTATACCACAAGGTAGGAAAACATCCTAGTCCTAGACTGATCAGACCTAGCGACAACAGCTAGTCCATTCCCCGTCCCATGACATAACCGTACATGAGAAACTCTACTAGGCGACCCCCTAAGCAGAGATGGCTAGTACTTAAGCTGGCTCCATTCCCAAAGTGGAAATAGGCAGCCATGCCCCGACTTGGATATAACCCACCAAGCCGGGACACAAAAGCTATCAACGGTGAACATATACTCGTTAAAGATAGTACGGCCTATCAATGTCATGGTCCAAGATACTCATTTAGAATTTGAATGGTCAAGACGCCATATACTCATAATTCTCTATGGGTACTTAGTCAACACGACATATATCATACAATCAAACATTCACGGGAAAAACTTCCTATCATGTGACTAATTGCATATAAATCATATTCAAATATCATATCGCCTCATATCTACTAAGGCTCATTCATTCATTAAATAAAAACCTTACTTGAAGACAAATCCCCGACCCGAGTCCCGCGACGGGTCATCAGTCAAAACGGGGCTGACTAGATCTTAGTTTGACCAAACCCGTTTGGTCAAACCGGCTAGAAACAGAGTCTTTACCAATTAAACTTGAACATAAAATCATCATATTCATCTCATGCTAATTTATTCCAACTTCTAACATGTGAATTATTAAAATCATACAAAAACCCGCTTGACTTAAAGGATATCATATTAAACTAAAATCTCGTATTATAATTTCTAACATGTGAGAAATAATAATATTATGAAAACTTTTAATTAAATAATTTACTTATTAACATTTCCCACTTGCTAAATATTACAAAACACGGTAAAATAACAATAACTCAAAAACCGTCACAAGTCCAAAGGGACTCACGGGTCAGCCAAGACCGGACCGGGTCTGGACTGGACCGGGCCTGAACTGGGCCCACGGGCTGGTTTGGGCCTGTTTTGGTCCACCGTTTCTAAAACCGTTTCTTAATATTTTCCCGCATGCTTAACATATTTAACACCCGTCAAAACAACAACAAAACAATCAAGTATCGACACAAACCCAAAGACCAAATCCCGGACCAACCCAGACCGGCCTGGACCGGGCCTGAACCGGCCTGAACCGGCCTGGTTTGGGCTGGTTTTCTGGCCACCATACACGGCCTCCACAAATCAACAACCCCAAATTATTTCCAACATGATTTTAATTAACAACATCCATTTTAACAACCAATTCAACCATCCTTCATATAAAAATCATGATTATGAATAAATCATTCAAATATGTCAAGAACACTAAACATGTTTAAAATTCATACAACATAGTAAAAATAACAACTTATCATGTTACTAGTTAAAAACCATAAATATCAATAATATAAACAAAAACAAAAGTATGTAACATTAATTCGTCGAGTAACTCGGAATCGTTACCTTAGCTAGCAAAATCAAGTAGCACCAAAATAAGAAGTATAAACCCGTCTACTAATCTTCTTCTAATATATACGAGTCACCAAACTCGTCTTCAAAATCTTCTCCTATAAGAAATGACAAGAATAATATTGTTAGAATTTAAAACTTATTTTCCATAATTAAAGTGTTGAAACGATTTTGTCGGAATTGGAAATAAAACGTACGTGGAGATGAATAGCGAAGAGGAGACTCTAGAAATATAAGTTAGGACGAATTTGAACAAGTAACGAAGGTTTTGTGACGATTTTGCTCAAGAACGATGAAGAACGATGAAGAACAATGAAGAACGATTTTGATTATATTAAAGAAAGTATTAATTAGATATTAAGATGATTTAGTGTAAAATGAAAAGATAGTTAGTGAGTAAGTGGGAGAGGAGCCGTGTAAATATAGAGGAAATATGAAGTCGGGTTTTGAAATTGTTGTTACGGGATTGACTCGGGTTTTATAATTATATTAAGGTAATTAATTAGATATCATTAGATTAAATGATAGTTTAATTAAATATCTAGATATTAATTAGATATTATGTTATTGTAATCAAAAGAAAGAAAAATATCTAGTCCTAAGAGAGGGTAGAAGAGCCGTGTGGTTTAGGTAGTAGTCGGGTCTGATTTTAAGCGATTTGCGGAGTTTAAGTTAACGGATCGATAAAGTTACAAATATCTTAGATATTCGTATAAGTTTAATCGAAAGAATTAAAAGATCTAAAGTGAGTGGAAAAAGATGACATGGGGCGTGTGACTCATGCCAAAGTCGGGTTTCGGGTTTGTTTCGGGATTTAAGTTGACTCGGGAATAGTTAAATGACGTTCGGGTTAAACCGTAAAACCTTCTCTTTAATTCCGAACAAATTCAAAATAATTTTATTAAATTATTATAAATTCAAATAAATCTTAATAAATTAAAATAAATTAAATTTATTATTTTTCAAATATAATTTCCGTCTTTCAAATTACGGGTTGTTACAATCACCCCTCCTTTTAAAAAGTTTCGTCCTCGAAACTTAGAAGAAGGAATGTGACATATATGTAGGTCTATTTCAAAACTTTTAAAAATATATTTGTAATAAAAATACAGGGTCTTATCAATGGAACGGAAGGTTCTCGTCAGCTGTTAAGAACATCGACGTCCCAAGTCAAAGACTTAAAAGATACATTTTCGCATCAACAAATGAGAAAACTAGTTATCGAACGTCTCCAATAACGATTCTCAACACTCCTTGACGGTAAAACTACTTGAAATCATTAAAATATTTCCAAAAACTTTTAGTTCAAAATTTCATAGTAAAGGTAATAACTCTACTATCTATGCCTAAAATTTCTAACTAAAGCTTATAGAAATCTACCTATAAGAAATGATATTCGATAGAAGGAACAAAATATTCGAAAGAATAAATCGAAATAGAAAGAGGAAAGAAGGAAATTTACCTCAAGCAAAGAGCTCGGGATATTTAGCTAACATTTTAGCTTCGGGTTCCCAAGTTTCTGATTCAACGTTTCCACAACGCCAAAGAATACGAACTAAGGATACCACTTTGTTTCTGAGTTGTTTGTTAGCCCTTTCAAGTATACGAATCGGCCTCTCTTCCAAAGCCAAATTAGGTTCCAAGTCCAACACTTCTTCTTGAATAATATGACTCGGATCACTGATATACTTCTTCAACTGAGAAACATGGAATACATCATGAACTTTACTCAAGTGCGGAGGTAATTCCAGACGATAAGCAACAGGACCAACTCTTTTAAGCACACGAAACGGTCCAATATATTTAGGACTCAACTTTCCCTTCACTCCAAACCGTTTAACTCCTTTCATTGGTGACACTTTAAGGAATACACGGTCATCAACATCAAATTCAAGCGGTCGACGACGGACATCGGCATAGGATTTCTGTCTATCTTGAGCGGCTTTCATTCGCTCTCGAATGACTTGAACTTGATCAATCGTTTCAGTCACTATGTCGGGGCTCAACATATGATCATCCTGGACTTGATCCCAACAAACAGGACTACGGCACTTCCTACCGTATAAAGCCTCGTACGGTGACATCTTGATAGAAGCAAGGTAACTGTTGTTATAAGAAAATTCCACCAAAGGCAAACACTTCTCCCAAGAAGCGTGAAAGTCTAAAGCACAAGCCCGAAGAAGATCTTCCAAAGTTTGGATCGTTCTCTCAGTTGGACCATCAGTAGCGGCTTGAAATGATGTGCTCATCAACAATTTACTACCCATGGCTTCTTGTAAAGCTGTCCAGAATCGGGAACAGAATCTCGGATCACAATCGGAAACTATATCTTTAGGAACTCCATGGTAGCGTACTATCTCTTTCACATAGGCAACAGCTAAAGCATCTATCCTCCAAGTTTCATTGATAGGCACGAATCTGGCACACTTGGTTAGACGGTCTACAATAACCCAGATGGCATTCTTTCCACTAGAAGTTCTAGGTAAAGCCATCCCGAAGTCCATAGAAATAGACTCTCATTTCCAAAGAGGAATTTCCAAAGGTTGTAGTAAACCTCCGGGTCTTTGATGTTCAATCTTCACCTTCTGACAAGTAAGACATTTACTAACATACTCCTTTACTTCAATCTTCATCCTAGGCCACCAAAACTGTGGTCTCAAATCTTTATACATTTTGTCACCGCCAGGATGAATAGAATAAGGAGAAATGTGAGCTTCATCAAGTATTCTCTTTCTCAACTCGGCACTTCTCGGAACATATATTCTCCCATGGTAACGAAGGTAGCCATCATTATCCACCACACAATCCTTAGCTTGCCCAAGTAGGATTTTTGCTCGTACGGCGATGAAAGTAGCATCCTCCGGTAGATGAGTACGAATCTCTCGATAGAAATCAGGTTCCGCAGTCAAAGCACCAAGATAATCGAATCCCTTCCCAACAAACTGTATCTTAAGCTTCTGAAATTCGGTTACCAGTTCATCGGGTAAAGTACCAAGAGCATTTAATGAATGACTAGTTTTTCTACTCAAAGCATCTGCCACAACATTTGCCTTTCCCTCATGGTAAATCAACTCAGCATCATAATCATTCACTAACTCTAACCATCTTCTCTGCCTCATGTTCAACTCTTTCTGAGTAAAGATGCACCTCAAGCTTTTATGATCGGTATAGATTCGACAATGAACTCAAATAAGATAGTGTCTCCAAGTTTTCAATGCATGCACCACAGCTGCTAACTCAAGATCATGAGTCGGGTAGTTCACTTCATGAACCCTGAGTTGTCGAGAAGCATATGCAATGACTTTTCTATTCTGCATCAAGACACATCCCAAACCATGCTTAGAAGCATCACAATAGACATCATAATCCGCTTCATCATCTGGTAAAGTCAACACCGGTGCGGTAGTCAATCTCTTCTTCAATTCTAAGAAGGCAATTTCACATTCATCAGTCCAAATATACTTTGCTTCCTTCTTTAGCAATTGAGTCATCGTTCTTGCTAATTTGGAGAAATCTTTCACAAACCGACGATAATAACCCGCTAAACCAAGGAAACTCCGTATCTCGGACACATTTTTCGGACTTTTCCAATCCACAACCGCCTCAATTTTAGCTGGATCGACCATAACACCGTCTTTGGAAATGACATGACCAAGGAAAGATACCTCGGGCAACCATAATTCACATTTGGAGAACTTAGCATACCACTTTTGGCGTCGAAGAACACCCAAAATGGTTCGAAGATGAATAGCATGTTCTTCCTTAGATTTTGAAAAGATCAGAATGTCATCAATGCATACCACCACACATTTATCAAGATACTCCCGGAAGGTACGATTCATTTGATCCATGAATATTGCAGGGGCATTAGTCAAACCGAATGGCATCACATTGGATTCGAAATGACCATACCTCGAGCTGAAAGCAGTCTTCGGAATATCTGCTTCCCGAACGGGAATCTGATGATAACCCGATCTAAGATCAATTTTAGAGAAAGTAGAAGCACCCCGTAACTGGTCAAAAAGATCATTGATACGAGGAAGAGGATATGTGTTTTTGATTGTGACACGGTTCAACTCACGATAATCGATGCACATCCTCATAGAACCGTCTTTCTTTTTGACAAAAGCAACCGAGCACCCCCAAGGAAAGCACTATGCCTATACAGCCTTTCTCATTAATCATCAAGTTGAATTCTCAACTCCTTCATTCGGAAGGCGCCATACGATAAGGAGCTTTGGCAATTGGTCCAGTTCCAGGAACTAGATCAATGGAAAATTCAACATCCCTTTCAGGAGCAATCCCGGTTAATTCATCGGGAAATACATCGGGAAATTCTCGAACAATAGGAACATCCTTCAAAGAAGGAAGAGAAGAATCAGAAGTAATCACTACACATAGAAATGCTTGATGACCCTTCTTCAGAACATTTAACATTTTCATAGCCGAGATTAACTTCACACTTG
>JAIUZE010066684.1:0-35348 GCA_022085475.1 Heliosperma pusillum | reverse complement strand
CATGCTTAGCCTTTGATAAAGGCTTGGTTAAAGGATCAGCAATGTTGTCATCTGTCACAACCTTACAAATGTCAATTTCTTTTCTGTCCACATAATCTCTAATTACATGATATTTCCTAAGTACATGTCTAGATTTGTTACTAGACTTGGGCTCTTTTGCTTGAAAAAAAGCCCCACTGTTATCACAATAAATCGTGATAGGATCTTTGGCAGTAGGGACTACTGTTAGTCCTTCCAAAAATTGCCGAATCCACAAAGCTTCATTTGCAGCTTCAGGCGCTGCAAGGTACTCTGCTTCTGTTGTAGAATCCGCTGTAACGCTTTGCTTGAAACTCTTTAAGCAAATAGCTCCTCCATTCATCATATAAACGTAGCCGGATTGGGATTTCATATCATCCCTATCTGTTTGGAAACTGGTATCTGTGTAACCTTTTACACGTAACTCAGTCTCGCCTCCAAACACCAAGAACGAATCCTTGGTCCTTCTTAAGTACTTAAGGATGTTCTTTACGGCTATCCAGTGACTCTCACCTGGATTTGCTTGGTAACGACTTGTCATGCTCAAAGCATATGCAACATCGGGACGAGTGCACATCATAGCATACATGATTGATCCAACAACAGATGCGTAAGGGATCAATTTCATGCGTTCAATCTCCTCGGGTTTGGTAGGGCACTCAAATGATCCCACTTCCCATAGAATAAAGCCTCTCTAGAGTCTTTCTTGTTTGACCGATCAAGAATTTTATCATATAATTTTCTTGACTTAATGCTAGTATCCTTTTAGATCTATCCCTATAGATCCGGATACCTAAGATGCGCGGGTGCCTCTCCCAGCTTTCATTTGGAAATGAATCCTATCACTCCTTTACAAAGTGAGCATTGGAATATCATTCCCAATGAGTCGTATGTCCTCTCCATACCGACTAGGAAAAGTTACTTTACTCCCACTAACTTCATGTAATAACATGGTTTCCTCGACACTTTCGAGTGAACCATTTTGTTTAATTACATGATCGAAACGAATATTCCATTCTTGATGCTTGTTTAGACCATAGATGGATCTCTTAAGTTTGCATACCTTCTTAGGGTTTTATGGATCCACAAAACCTTCAGGTTGTGTCATGTACACTTCCTCTTCTAGAATCCCATTCAAGAAGGCGGTTTTGACATCCATTTGCCAAATCTCATAATTATGAAATGCGGCAACCGCTAAGATAATCCTTATGGATCAAAGCATGGCGACTGGGACGAAGGTTTCGTCATAGTGAAGACCATGAACTTGGGTGAAACCTTTTGCCACCAATCTAGCTTTGTAAACATTATTATGTTTATCTATGCCACTTTTGATCTTGTAGATCCACTTACACTGAAGAGGTCTTACCTCCTTAGGTAAATCAACCAAGTCCCATACTTGATTGTCGTACATAGAATCCATTTCGGATTGCATGGCTCCTAGCACTAGCTTTGAGTCAGGACTAGAAATGGCTGCTTTGTAGGTAGTAGGTTTGTTACTTTCAAAAAGTAACACATTCTAGTCATCACCTTCCTCTATAATACCAAGGTATCTATCAGGTTGATGACTAATTCTGCTTGACCTCCTAGGTTCCGAAGGAATAAAGACCGTGTCAGACGAAGAGGGAACGTTTTCCTTGTCGTCATTTTCGGTTTGTGGCTCTTGGACTTCATCAAGTTCAAATTTTCTCCCACTCTGTCTTTTAGAAATAAAATCATTTTCTAAAAAGACTGCATCACGAGACACAAACACTTTGTCCTCGTGTTTATTGTAGAAGTAATAAGCACGTGATTCGTTTGGATATCCTACAAATAGACATTTGTCAGGTTTGGGTGCGAGTTTATCGTCAGACTTATTCTTAACAAACGCCTCGCATCCCCAAATTCTCATAAACGACAAATAAGGGACTTTCCCTGTCCATATCTCATATGGAGTTTTGTTTGCCGCTTTATTCGGGCTTCGATTTAGTGAAAATATTGCAGATAAGATAGCAAAACCCCAAAAATAATCAGGAAGCTCTGTCAGACTCATCATAGATCGAACCATATCTAATAAAGTTCGATTTCTCCTTTAGAACACACCATTTAATTGAGGTGTCCCAGGAGGAGTCCATTGTGATACTATACCACAATCTTTTAGGTGTGAATCAAATTCATTGTTTAAGTATTCACCACCACGATCGGATCGTAGGGCTTTAATCTTTTTATTCAATTGGTTTTCTACTTCATTTTTGAATTCTTTGAATTTGTCAAAAGCATCACTTTTATGCCTCATCAGTAGACATATCCATATCTACTTAAGTCGTCTGTAAAAGTAATGAAGTAGTGATAAACCACCTCTAGCTTGGATAGTCATTGGACCGCTTACATCCGTATGTATAGTCCTAATACTTCACTTGCTCGTGTCCCTTTTCCCGTAAAAGGAGCACGAGTCATCTTGCCTAGAAGACAAGATTCGCATACGCCATAAGATTCGTAATCGAATGGTTTGAGTACTTTAGATGAAACAAGTCTCTTTATGCGTCGTTCGTTTATGTGCCCTAAACGACAATGCCAAAGGTATGATTGATTAGGTTCACCTGTTTTGAGCTTCTTGTTTTCTACATGATAGACCTCTTTTGTAATATCTAGAACATAAATACCTCCAATAGAAATGGGATCGCCATAAACCATTTCATTAAATGAAAAAGTACAACAATTGTTCTTAATACAAAATGAAAATCCTTCCATGTCTAACACGGAAATGGAGATAATGTTCTAGGTAAGAGTTGGTACATAATAGCAATTATTTAAATACAACTCCAAACCATTAGGCAAAAGAATAACGTAGGTGCCCACGGAAACTGCGGCTACCTTAGCTCCATTTCCCTTGCGCAGGTCCACGTCACCCTTGGCTAGTGCTTGCACGTCCTTCGGCCCCTGTACATGATTACAAAGGTGAGAACCACAACCAATATCAAATACCCAAGAAGATGTACTAACAAAGTTAATATCTATCATATAGAGTGATGAAAGAATTTTACCTGACGTTGTCACACAACCGTCCTTCTTGTCTTTCAAGTATTTGGGGCAATTGCGTTTCCAATGCCCTTTGCCATTACAATAATAGCAATCCGCCTCCGCGTGTTTGTTGACTTTGGGCTTGGGCTTATAAAAGACCTTGCCCTTTCCCTTGCCGACTTTCTTGAAAAGAGTCTTACCCTTTCCTTTGTCCTTTTTCACCCCAAGGTTCATGTTCTTCATTTTCATTGAAAGAACGTCCTTGGGTTCACTCCCACTCGCCTCCATGTCCCTCTCCGCTTGGGTGAGGAGTGCATGGAGTTCATGGAAACTCTTTTCTATGCCATTCATGTTATAGTTCACCCTAAATTGGGTGAACTTTGGTGTGAGTGAATGAAGGATTTTACCCACCACTAATTGCTTCGGAATTATGCACCCTAGACGCTCTAAGGTGTCGGCGTGCTCATCCATTTTGAGCACGTGTGGGCCAACTTTTTGGCCCCTTTGAAGCTTATCGTCAAAAAATTTCATAGCCGCCTCATATTGGAGAATTTAAGGGGCTTGTGAAAACATTGACGTTATCCTCGTGAATATCGCATATGCATCGAGAGATATCAATTGGAGTTTGAGTTTGGGTGAGATTGACCAAATCAAGACATTCTTGACGTCATTAGCAACCTTTAAATAAAGGTCATATTCGTCCCGAACCACCGTTGACGATCTAGGCGCGGGTTCGGTGGGGGGCTCTTCGACCAAGTAGCGAATCACGTTATCGGATATCGCGGCGCTCTTGATCGTTGATTCCCATTCAACGAAGTTACTACCGTCATCTTTTAGGACACACTTGTCCATGACAGATCTCAACCATGAGTCCTTACCTAAGGTTGCGTTGTTGGATGAAGTTGACATTGTGTGAATATGGTTACTACAACAAAAACAAATATATAAACATTCATTGTTAATTTACTTGAAAAACATTTTAACAAGTTTAGCATTATTATAATGACCTCTCACTAAATTATATAAATGATTTCAAGACCCATATTTAAATAAAAATAGTCATCGCATGCTACCTTTATCTAGAAATGGTAAGTCATTAATTGACTAATTCTACCCTTAGAACTCTTGGTTGACGGATTTCAACTAAATCCATCTCCTAGTCCCAAGATAACGCTTATCTCGTTGAGTCCAATCCAATTTTAGTTTGTGATCGTATCACCCTACTTACCCGAGGTAAAAAAGGACCCACGAGCATGGTAGCCCTAATGAACACGAGATTCATAGGTGTTACTAATTGGTAAGGCTAATCTCAATTTTTTTAATTTTAAATATGTGAGAGATCTTGTCAATTTAGTTATTAATTCCCTATAAGTGAACTAAGTCGGTGAATTGTGAATAACGTTGAATTGACAATAACGGAAAATAAAATGCATGTGTGACGATTTTGGCATGAGCGGAAATAAAGCAAGCAACAAGCAACGGAAAAATCCTAGTATGGCCACCTAGCTAATCAAATTAACTAGATAATTACAAATTCGGAAACCAACTCCTTGGTCTCTTGCCTCTTCACTTGGAACACCTTCCAAAAATGGCACCATCTTGAGGGAGTCAGCGGTCTTCATAAAATAATTACAAATATACAAATATACAAATTCCTATTATACATTTATTCTATAAAATAAAATTATTAAATTATACAAATCGGCGATACGAGATCGCAATAAAATTACAACCAAACCGTTATTCCCTTACATTACGGGTAATAACGATTAAAAATAACTAGGCCATACTTGGTACAAAATTTGCATAAATTATTAAATAAATGAAATTCATTCATTCAACCCTAAATAAAATAAATTGCTGCAAAATTCATGCCAAAATCGCCCTAAACACATTCATGCTCATTGTAGCTCGATTTTACGGGATTTATTGATTTTTAACCATTAAAAATAAATATCAACATTTAAATCTCATTTAAATTCAAACTAATTAACTAAACTGTTTTAGAACTCAAAATTAGTCCCTACTAATTTTGTTGGTCATTAATTAGATCGATTTGATTTCATTTGCTAAATATAACGGTTTAATCATAACAATTATGAAATAAACCCAAAATAAAACATAAACATCATAAAAATTTGAAACCAAAAATTTTGTACATTCTGGAACATTTCCAGAAACTCCAAAAATAAAAAATATTTGCTCAAAAAATTTAAATTAATGTTATGAACAAATAACTTTGTATTTATTTGTTTTATCAAATAAAAATCATTAAATATAGTACAACAGTGAAACAAATTATAAAATTTCACCAAGATTATCAAAATTAGAATTTAAAATGTACCAAAAATGTTCATGACCAGAAAAGGACGTTTTAATTTTATGAACATTATAATCTCATGTTATCGACTTTTATCGTATAAAAATCAATAAACATGCAATACTTGATTAAAAGTCACAAAATTTTATATAAAATATGTAAGACATGCATGTGAGATCATATTAAAAAATAATGGCCAGAATCAACATGCAACTATTTTTAGTTAACTTTTAACTCATAAAATGCATGTTAACTCGGTTTAAAAGCCAAAAATCAAAATAAATAGCAAATTAATCCCTAAAATCACGAAATTTGACCACAAATATTTTGAGGTTAGTAGGTATACATGCACCAAATGTTTTTGTCAGAATCATATTTTAACTCAAAGTTTTGATTTATTAGTTATCTTATAACTTTAATAAAAAAAATGTCCAAAATGAACATGCATGCTACAAGCTAGCTCTGATACCACATGAAAGTCCATTGACCTTAATTAGACTCTTCTAATTAGTTACTAAATTAATTGTTAATTTAGTATTTAATGATCTATGTAACATGCATGCAAATATAAAGACATTTATATAAAAGAAGAAATTTCCTCACATTGATATGGAAATTAAATGGGCACAACAAGAACTCCTTCTTGTTGTTCTTGAGCTATAAATATGGATGAACAAGAACAATCTCCAAATTAGAAGACCTCCTTCAAGTTGCACCAAGATGATACTAAATAATCTACCCTTATTATTAACTAGATAATAAGATAGATATTATGCTACTAATATTAGAATATATTACTACACTAGTAATACTTAGTAAATATTAGTATTATGAGAGTTTTAGTGAGAAGATGAGTTTTGAGAGATGTATGAGAAATAAGCAAGAATGAACAAATAAAATGAACAACCATATTGCCCTTATATAGACAATATGGCCGGTCATGGTAGCCCTCATAAGGGACTTATTTTCCTTATTTTAATTCACATGCAAAGTGGTAGAGTGTAGTGTTGAATGAAATGATTTTAGGTTACTATTCATGTCATAATCACATGTGACTTGTGAGCATGAACAAAAGCAACCATCATCACCTCACCACTACATACTTGACCGGCCATGTGAGGCCTTATTTGGTCTATTTTGATTTTTGATATTTGTCCCACAAATACTTATTAATCATATGCTTAATTATCTTGTATAATTAAGTGTTAATTTGATCATATAACAATTATATGACACAAATAAATAAATAATATGTAGTTAACATTTTAAGTAATATTTTACCATTATATCAATATATAATGGGTCCCACACTGCTTAGTTAATTTATTTTACAACTCCTTGTAAATAGAATTAACTAATTACCTCTATCTCAAAACCTCAACTAATTTAGTAATTTAACGATTAATTACTAAGTTAAATCTTATTTAATCGTATTAAAATAAGATATAAATTTATTAGTCAATTATCGCATAATTGAAAAATAAACTTAATCGAATTTGAGTTCTTAACTCAATTTCTAACAATTAACTCTCATACATATCGAATATATGTAATGGACTAATTAACTGTATCATATACAAATAATTAGTTATTATTTGGATTTCATCCTATAGGTGTGACCGAAAGGGATCAGTTGATCACCGCCGTCATACGACAATAATGTCAAACTCTAGTCAGACAACCGTTATTGATTTACGTTAATCATCTGACTAATCATATATATATATATATATATATATATATATATATATATATATATAGTCAATAAATATCCCAATTATATTCCTTAATAAGATTTATTATGTGGCGCACTATTGTGGAGGACACCTACTCCAACAGAAAGCCCTCAAAATATCCTCTAAGGTCTTGATCGTTCTAGAGTAGTAATATTTAAGAGTTTAAGGGTTGTCTTGGTACTACTAATAGAAGTGTTCTTATACTAAGAACTTGGAAGATCATCCTCCACATATTGTAAGCTCAAGAAAAAAGTAGGAAGGAGTCCTATTTTGTGCCCAAAATTCGTTCAAATCAATGTAAGGAACAATTTCTTCTTCCTTCTTTGTATTTTAGTTATGCATGCATGAGTTCCTTATAATTTAAGAGTAAACTATTTATTATATGATATAAGAAATGTCTAATATTGAGTTTAAGAAACTTACAAGCGGTATCAAGAGCTTTGGTTGTTGCATGCATAATCGATTTATAGTTTTTTCGAGTTAATGTAACTTAAAGAAAACTAGAAATTTGTGCTTTATGAGATAAAATCACAAAGTTATTTGCATATCAATATATTTTGGTCCTAATATGATTTTAGGTCATTTTGATAATTTATGGAAATTTATATTGCTCAAATATGATTTTTAGTGTTTTTATTACATTTTAATGAGTAAAATGATGTTTAAAATACTAAAAATAGTTAGACTTATCTTCTGATCGTGAAATGTTTACACAATATCACACATGCTATTTACTTACTGTATGTAAAATTTCGTGTAAAGTGGACTTATTTATCATGATTTATGATTTTTATATGATTAAATAGAATAAATCAAGGTCAAATAGTTAAAAATAGTTCTTCTTTGAATCTGACTATGAAATTTTAATATGTTGTCACATGAATATTTTCCTATCATACTTGAACATTTCAAACTGATCTGATTTGTCTAACATGATTTATGAATTTTTAATGTAAAAATAGCATCAAAAGTGACTTATTTAGCAAGTATAGCTAAGATTAATTTCATGTCAAGAAAAAATTATTTCTGGTTGCATAAATGTCCCATAATTCGATCTACAGTTGAAAATTTAATTTGATAAAGCGCAACCGATTTTTCTCAAAAACGATTCGATTTTTTTTTAACCTTGATTTTTGACATTATGAGTGTCATGGAAATGTTCCAGAATATACAAAAACGTAAAATTCAAAATTCAAAATTATTGTAATTAAATTTGGATTTATTTGATTAAAATATGATTTTAAAGTCTAATTTTGAGAAATTATATAAGAAGAAGTTGAATTATTGTCAAAAATTGAGTGATGACTAATTTTTGAGTCCTAAATCAGTTTGGATAATTAATTTGGACGTAAATATGATTTAAGTATTGTTTGGTGATTTTAAAGTGTTATTATCACGCATTTCCGTAAAACCGGGTTATATATGATATAAACCGTAAAATAGGGCGATTTGGCATTTAATATGAGCATGTTTTATACATATTATAATGCTGCATTTTTATATATGAATTTCATATTTTCTCTTATGAATGTCATATTTTGGTTTATGAAATTTGGATTTATGTAATTTTATCTTAGTATGGCCTTAGTTTTAATCGATATTGCCCGAAATGTAAGGGAATATTGATTCGGTTGTAATTTATTGTGATCTCATATCACTTTTATTGTATTATTTTAGTTTACAAATGTATAATAGGAAATTATTGTAATTTTATTATATATTTTGTAATTATTTGTAATACCGGCGTTTCCCAAAGACGGTGCCATTCCGAAAGGAGTTCCGAGAGAGACGGTGACTTTGGGAGGCGTGATCATGAAGTTCAAGGGACCAAAGGAGTTGATTTCCGAATTTGTAATAGATTATATGATTTTCTATTCTAGAAAAGGCCATACTAGGAGTTTTACTTTTATGCTTGCATTTTATTTAATATGTTTGCATGCATTGTCAAATCGTCATAACATGACATGCATATTTTATCTAGTATTCGACCGTGTCAATTAAAGTTATGGTTAATTCATCGATTTAGTTCACTTAAACGAGATAGATAATAAATTGACATGACCTCTCATAATAAATAATTGAGATCAAGCCTTACCAAATGATAGAACCCATGAATCCCAATTTCGCAAGGAAGTAGGCTCGGCTCACCGGGGTGCTAAACTTGTTACGTTGGGTAAGTGGGGTAATAAAGGTTATTATTTCGAAATTTAGATTGAGCTCAACGGAAGTATTCGCGACCGTAGCCGCATGTGTTCCGGGCTTAAGATAAATATGAAAGTAATATTATCGACCGAGAGTTCTAATGTAGAATCGATTGAAGATTTAATCCACCGAATTATGTTAATAAAGGATGAATCGGCTCACCGTGCCCAAGTTGATATGAATTTGGATCTCGGAATAATTTATAATAGTTGGGTAGAGGTCACTATTTAAATGTTAAAACTTGTTTAAAATGTTTACAAGTATTTTAATTCGATAAATGTTGACATTTCCTTCATCTCATTTTTGTAGTCAATATTATTTATTCGCAAATGGCAACTGATAGGCTATCGCACACCTATGCAAAAATAATTTCCCTAGACACAACTTAATGTAGTACGAGGGGTCAAACACAAGGAGACGATAATTTCGCTATGAAATGCTATGAAAAGACTACTATCAAAGTCGGTTTAATGGTTTGGTTTGGTTTGATGTTTAGCAAAATATGATATAAATCTTTAATAGTGGGTGTACTTTTCTTAATAGAGTTTTTGGAGAACCCCCCCAAGTCAAGATTTTTCAAACCAATTTTACATAAAAAGCATAAAAATTCTTTGATGAAATTTCGTGTGAACTTTTCGTCGAAACCTGTCAATTTTGGCGTCTTTCACTTGGAAGTGCTCTTTTGAACCTGTCACCAAAAACCATAGAAAAAAGTGCACTTCGTATCTTAAGAAATTAATTTTAAAATGTGCTATTTTAGCATTTACTGCCCAAAACACGAGGTTTGTCAACCTTTACTAGTCATTTTAAACAAAAACGTAGAATACCCTGTGGGTCCCCATAAGATCATGTCAACACTTGTTATAGAAGCTTGGAAGCTCCTTAGCAACGAACTTTCTTCCCTGGGGTACGTTAGTGAATGAATCTGTGGCAAGCAAGCGCAAGACCCAAAACCAGATGCTGCGTGCGAAACAAGTTCAATCCGACCAATCAAATGTGCTATCCGCGCCAACCACCAATCTTCCTTATCTCCGGTGAAAGCCTAGTCATATGATTCCATGAGACTCTCTCCCCTTCCTTTTCCTCAGTTCGTTGGATTCGAAAGATCTTGTTCGACGAGAGCCTAGATTCTGTTGGAAAGGTACCTTGGCTCTAATGAGGAAGGCGCGTCAATGACCTTTGTAGGTCACACCGTTACGACATGTCCTTGATGATCTTCGTGGTATAACAAACGAGCATAGGAAGGAAACCAGTGTGTTGGCCTTCGTCCGCGTAACAGCACGCATGCAAAGCCTCCTCATTTGTGGGAAGGCGCAGCTGAGTCCTCTAACTAGCGCTCTCCTCCTTCTCCGAACATCATACAAAGCCTCCTCTCTTAGCCAAGCTTGGTCATACTGTAGTCACAAAGGCCTCTCCCATGTACGATTGGAAAAGCAAGCATGCTATCTGCCTTAAATTCCGTTATTGTTATAAAGACTTATTATGTAGCTTATCGCTAAATGCACTTAAGTGCTGGGTTGAGCGCTGATATCCTCTTTCGGTGGTTGGCACGACATGTTTGATTGGTCCCATCGAACCATCTATTCTTTCTTTCCCTTTCGATCGAGTCATTTTCGTGAATTTGCAGCGGAAACTCTCAGGTAGAACAGTAGGTTGAACCATTTTGTTAACAATTTTGGTTTTGAGCTTTCGGGAAATTCTAAAAACAATGAGACCCCCAAAACCTAGAATCACCCAGAAACCCCGACCTTCTCCTTAGTAGGGCTTTCCCCCCCAATTTCCTTACAGCTCTTCCCGGGAACAAGTTTTGGGGTTATCTTCATACCCAGTAAAAGTCCGTAAAGAGAATGGTATAATCGTGGCGGTAAATTAAGCTTGCAACAGACTGACCCTTCTATAATATAAGGATTTACGCAAGCTCGTGGATTGGATTGAGGAATAGATAAGCCCAATATAGAGTAGACTTCCCCCCTTTCTAAACCGGTTTTTACCTGTAACAGGAGAGGCCTGGCAAGAAAAATGGAATCTCGATAGAGAAAAAAACGATCTGGAAAACAGGGAAAGGGGTCTCTACAATGACACTGTAGACTAATTGAAAAGGATGTAGCGCAGCTTGGTAGCGCCTAGGTGGATTCTAGTATTAGGGTTACGAAATAAAGAAGAGAATGAGACTACGGATGCAGGGTAGGTTCTGCTTGCTGAAACCTCTACTGTAATCATGAAGAAACCAGGGCATTTGGACTCAAACAAGGGAATTCTGGTATGAAATTTTTATTCATCTTAATCTCTTCTCTGTTTAGTTTATCTCTTTTATTATTTCATTTTAATTGAATGAATGGATCGGTGAATTGAATATATATAAAAAAAGAAAGCTCGTAGCATGGAAAGTCTTGTTTACCATCTCCTCAATATCAAGATAAGGGAGTTGGCCTAAGCGCGGATTCGAGAAGAATAAAATGAAGAATGAGAATGAAACTAAATAAGGCGTTTCTAGCTCTAGTTTTGGATGAGCTTCTCCCAATTATGTCTGGTAATAAAATAGGGCAGCTTGCTCTGAACAAGACTCCACTTTTTACTCTGTCCATGGAGCGTATGAATTTCCATATTAAAAGAGTCTAGGGGAGTCGGGTCACTCATGCAAATACGTAAATGCTCATGTTAAACATAGGAATTCTTAATATTGTTAATTGTTTAGGCTAAAGACACCCATCTCTCGATATTAGTGTCAACCTTAGGTCGAGTCCTAGAGAACTTTCGTTATGACTAGAGTCGTCCTACTACACATGCTTAGTCTAATCCGATTCCATGCCTCTCGACTTATAGAATGAATTAACAAATTTAATCAATGCAATTGGCCAAATAACAAAGATTAACAAAACAATACAAGCATGTGATAGAAACAATTTACCAATATTAATTCATCCTTATTTTAACATTTACAACTTACTAATTATGCATGGCTTCCTTAATCCCTAGACAAATGAAACTACTCACTCATGTTGATAATTAGACTAATAGTATTTGATATAATAAGCATGATGAATATACATTTACAAAAGAGAACAACTTGTTAATTCAGAATATGTTATACTAAGTGAATAAAATTACTACTAATAATTCTAATGTAAATAACAATGAAATCTTGATTAACTAGTGATATGATTAACTAAATGACTTGTAAGGTAAATGATGAAAGTGAATACTAACATAAAACTAGCATTAGAATTACCGCAATCGAGAAGTATAACTCGGAAATGAAGAACAAATAACCTAAATGCTTGAATGGAAAGATTGAAATACAACTTAAAATGTAACCAAGTGTTTGAACAAAGTAATAACCAAATGTTTAAATAAATATGAAACTAAGGGAAACTTGTGTGCTTAAGCTAAGGGAAATATGATGAAAAGATATGAGAAAAGATATGAAAAAAGGATCCCCCTAAGTGTCGAGGTCCCTCTCCTTTATATAGGGAGAGGGACTTGAAACGTAAGATTTCACAGAGCCCAAACCCCGATCGGGGAATGGGAACCCCGATAGGGGTTTCTTTAACCCGGCTACTTTTGCTTAATTGCTCCATTTAATGCTTAAGGAATCCTAAGCTATGCTTTTAAGCACCTTAATTCTCCGGTTAATTGCATAGTTTTGGGATTCCTTGAGCATCCAAAGGAGCATCCTATGTTGAGTTGTGGACTCCTTGCATTGGGCTTCATTTTTTGGTTTCTCATTTGCATATCAACCCATTTCACAAATCTTCATGCTTGGTTTGTCATTCTTCATACTATCCTTCCATGGTCCATCTTGCTTCCATTAGCTTGTTAGACTTTGGTGCTTGCTAATGTGCTAGGAAAAAGCCTCTAAATGCTTAGATGCCTACAAAACATAGCAAAAACGTGCAATGCACCTCGAACACGTAATTAGCTCACAAATATACTAAACAAAGTATAACAATCATGTAAAATCGAGCTAAATTAGGGAGTAAAATCATATAAAAACTAGACACCATGGGTACAACTATGTAAACCATGACCAAAGTAGGCAAGCAAAGCATATGAAGCACAAAATTTTCAAAGTTTCATAAATTTCCTAACTAAATGCAACAACTAACTAAAATGCAAATGCAATCCCCCCCCCCCCCCCCCCCCAAGCTAAACACAACATTGTCCTCAATGTGCCAACATGTAAATCACCCAGGTTAACCGAAAAAACGATTCAAAGCACAAAACAGGGAAGACAAGAGGTTAATATTTAATGGGGAGTGGGAAAATAAAACTAAAGTGCAAAGCAAAAATAACCTACTAGACTAGCTAGCTTCCCCCCAAGCTAGTATAAATATGGGGGAATCTTCCAAAGTGATGAAAGAAATGATGTTTCCTTGAGATTTAAATGAAGAAATGAAGAAGATAGAGTGAGTAGATTACCGTCGGGTTTGAAAATGAGGAATGCTGAAATTCTATTTTCGGAAAAAACAGAAGAAAATACAAACGACTTGGGAATTGGAACCCCGATCAGGACCTGGGAACCCCGATCGGGGTTTGCCCCTGTAAGTTCCTGATTGTTCGTGAATTGCAATACGTGTTTCCCCGAACGGGTTTCCGTGCTTGGGGATGCGTGAATTTCCTCATCGACTCTTCTTGTCTTCATTTTTCACCGAAAAAAAAAAACATCGTCAGTCTAGTTACGTCTAAAAAAATGAGAAATTACGGAAAATAAGAAAATAAAGAAAATAAAATGAAAGCAAATAAAAGCTTGAGTTGCCTCCCAAGAAACGCTGATTAAACGTCCCGCACGACGTATGAAGCTCGAGTCGGTTCAAGCTTCTATGCTAATTCCCTCTAGTATCCCAACGATCGCATTCTCATGGTAGACCTTCAAACGACGGCCATTGACTTTGAATTTTTCGCCATTGGTGGTCATCACTTCAACGGAACCAAACGTGTTGACATTTGTGACGGTATATGGACCGGACCACCGCGATCGTAATGTTCCCGGAAATAGCTTGAGGCGGGAATTAAAAAGTAACACCTTATCACCGATTTGAAATTCTTCCTTCAAAATTTTCTTATCATCGACAAAATGTGAGATTTCCTCCATTGATAATTCTTCTCCATCCAACTCATGCTCCAAAGCATCCAGCTCCTCATTCTCAATCTTATCATCACCTACAAATGATTCTAATACCAAGAGTGCCTCCAAAGGGTCTTTAGCCAAAGACCGAGAGATAAAGTCATCTATGACAATGTCCAAAACATCAATAGAAAAGCAAGACTCTTCTAACATGGGACTCTTCATGGCACTATTCAAGTTAAATGTGACCTTATCGTCACCCACTTCCAATGTTATTTTACCATTCTTGACATCCATTATCGCACCCGCAGTATGTAAAAAGGGTCTTCCCAAAATAATTAGGATTTGGGCATCCTCGGGCATGTCAAGAACAATAAAATCAACTGGAATAAAGAATTTACCAACTTTGACGGGAATATCCTCCAAATTTCCCAAAGGGCGTTTTATAGAACGATCCGCCATTTGCAACGTGACACTAGTACATTTCAAGACTCCCATATTAAGCTTAGCACAAATAGAGTAAGGAATGACACTTACGCTAGCACCTAAATCACATAAAGCTTTATCAATTTGATAGGTACCAATTGTGCATGTGCAACAGGAGTTGATCCTCCAGCCAGCCAGAACAATGTCACAGCAAGAACATGAAGCTTACCATCTCCCCTACAGCCAGACTCGAGTCCCACAGCAGAAAACCAAGCTTACCACCCCCCATACACCCACCTTTCAGCCAAGAACAATCCCCTACACAAGCAAGTGTTGGAGCTAGTGTCCTCCACAGTTAGTGTGATAACATGAATAAATCTCTTACAGGTTCACAAGGTATACTTAGTATCCTTATCAGTTGATTAACGTTTATCGATAACGGTTGGCTTGCTAGGAGTTTGACGTTATTGTCATTTTAATGGCGGTGATCAACTGGTCCCTAAAAGTCATACCTAAAGGATGTGTCTGAGAGATGTGATTATATGAATAATATAATCATATTGATGCCTTATTATATGACTAAAAGGTTAGTCGATGTATATGACTAAAAGGTTAGTAAATGTAATGATGATACGATTATTTAATAACGATTAAATAATATTAGCTGAGACGAATTAAATGTAATTCGTAATTGAATATAAACCGTTATATTTAATCAATGTATATAATATAAGCTTAAACGAATTAAAATGTTAATTCTTAATTAAACATAATATGTTCTATTTAATTAGCAAATTATAAATATACGGATATTTATAGTTGACGTATATATTATATTACATGCTAATATAACCGAAAAGGAAGGAGAAAATAGTCTTTTCTTCTCTTATTTTTTCGGCTAATAAGAGATAAAAATAAGAGAAAACATCTCCTATTATTCTTTTATGGTTACTAGGTCAAAAACCCTAATAACAAGAGGAGAAAAAGAGAATATACTTCTCCTTCTACTACTTGTGTGGGACGGCCGAAAACAGGGGAAGAGAACAAGAAAAAAATTCAGATTTTTCTCTCAAATTCTCTCTATCATTCATCATCACACAAAAACAAAACTTAGCAGTAACTTTTCTCTAAAATTCTAGCACAAGCAAGGCATATCTCGGAGCATCTTGGGTGCAACAATTAGGAGAATATCGATTTCGATATTGTTCATAGGCCAAGTTTGCTAGGACCAAAGGTTAATTCTAAATTCCTATAATTTTATATTATGCAATTTCATTTATGACTCGTAATTCATATACTATAGTTTCGTTATAATCCGTAAAATAATGACGAAATATACCGATATTTCCAACAAGTGATATCAGAGCATAGGGCTACGAAATTATTTTATATGTTTTTCATAATTGGTGAAATATAAGATTAGAAATTTTTTTGTTTTTTTTTTTATTATTTCGGCCAAGTGTAAGAAAAAAAAAAGGTTTTTTTTTGTGTTTTTGTTGCTGCTGCTGCCGAGAGAGAAAAAAAAAGGGTTAAATTTTTGCCTTGTACTGTTCATCCGTGAAAAGAATTTTTTTTTTTGCCTTGTTTTTCCATTTTGATTCATTATAATTGTTGTTTTAAATAGTTAAGACGATAACATGATGAATTTGTAGTTGTTTTGATTTAATAAGGATTAAATTAAAATGTAAATGGAAATCGATTTGAATGTTCATCGCTATATATTTTTCGGTATTTATTGATTTAGATATTCATTTTAAATTGTTAAATTGAATCATCTAGTTTGTATCGATGTTTAATAATGATTAGATGTTGATAATTTGTACCGATCTTGAAAATATTAGTAACATCAAATTAAATGTTTTTTTTAAAAATAAACGTGGCTGCCAAAAGAAAAAAAAATCTGTTTCGTTTTTTTTGGTCGAAAGGTTTTTTTGTTATTATTCATTATAATGATAATGTTTCGTTTATTGTTGTGAAGAAGTTCACCATAACTAGATACCTAAATATTTTAAAGAGGTTTAAAATAATGTTGTTTTAATTCATGTTAAAGAATATGAATTAAAATTGGATCATGTTTGGTTGGGGTTATTGTGATTAATTAAGGAATTGTCACATAATTTTGATCATTTTAAAAGGTGGTTTGGATAAATTACTCTTCATAATTAAAGAGTTATGTCTTGAATGATTAATTTATAGTTGATGCATTTTATTTTGTTGAATGAATGGTTGAATGGTTTAATTTACGTATTTTTGCAATCGGTTGTAATTTGTATTACCTAGTGTGGCCTTAGTTGATCATGTTTTCGTAATGATGGAAACATGATCTTTGAGGTAATTTTGAGATCTCGAATCTCCATTTTATTTTTCATTAAATTATGTTTTTAAATTAGAATGTAAATAGGTTTATATTTTGTAATTTATTAAATGTATTTTGAGAAGACTAAAGATGGAGATCGGATTGCTCACTCCCGCTACATGGACCAAGATGGAACATCAAGACAAGCTTTTCGGGTCCAAATGGGTTGGATTCCAAAGTTGTATTTTTGTTCATTTTGGTAGATAGGCCACACTAGGACTTTCTAATATTTTGATGTATTTTTCCGTTCTTGTTGCTTTTTCATCACATGATAGTTAGTGCATCATATTCCGCCTAAACCAAACCACCTACTACTAAAATGCATGAAAATTGACTCATATAGTTTGAATGTTAGTTATCATGGACATAAAGATGTCACTCGAATTTAAGCCATCATTTTAATTTATTCATTCTCGCATGCTAGATATTTGTTCACTTAAAATTGAATTAAAATAAAATTGATGGGATCTTCCTCTAAACCTAAAATTGAGACTAGTCTTTATAGGCCAAACTACTATGAATCCCTTCTTCGTCGGTAGGCATATAAGACCTTACTCTCCATATGACCCCTTCTACGTTGGGTAAGTAGTGTGTGTTGACCTATTTTATCTCAACATTATAGTCCGAAGAGTTTCTCGTGATTATGATGGACTAAAGATAGAATTTACAGAAATTTATCGACCAAGAATTCTAAAGGTAGAATTAGCCAAGAGGTTGGCTTATTAATTGACAAATAATTGAGTCTTGGGACCATTTATATAATTCTTGAGCGAGATCAATTGTATAAATGCTCGAGTCTTTGCGTTAAAACAAATTTTGCACTAGACTTAAATTCAAATCGATGAGTATGCTTATTATGTTTTTTCTTCTTTTTAGTGTAGAACTCGTTCATATTGATAATACTGCATATAACAAATGGCTGGAAATACTGATATCCCTATGCCAAGTGCCACGCTCGCGCGCGAATCCTGGCTTAAAGCTTTTATGGACCACATGAATCAGTCCACGCGACTGAAGAATGAGGGGTCCAACTTTGCGGACTGGGAGGCGGCATTACGGAATGCTGCCATTGATGACGGTCAGCTCAAGTACTTGACTGAGCCAATACCGCCAAACCCAGGCCCCAATGCGAGAGCTAACGAGACATTTGAATATAGTGACTTCGTAATGGAAGCGGGTGCGATAAAGAACGTACTCATCTTTGCAATGGAAAGCAATTTGCAAATACGCTTCATTGCCCAAGGTGCAAACAAGATTTTCACCACGCTCACTAACGAATTCTCAATAGCACCGACGATCGTTACTTATGAGCATACCTGTCGCTTCTTTGAGGCGAAACTCCAGAATGGCCAACCGGTTAGCCCACACATTCTTGATATGATTGAGAATGTCGAGAAACTGGAGGCACTTGATTGCAAAATCAGTGAGAGCATAGTCATTGACCGTGTGCTTCATTCACTTCATGATGGTTTTGCCCTTTTCAGGGCAAATGACTACATGAATGATATGAAGAAAAGTCTTCATCAGCTACACTCACTTCTCGTACAGACCGAGAATGATATGAAATTGAGTGGGAGTGTAACACCCGTAAATGTACCCTATTTTTATAGTGAAAATATTTTACGGATACTTTTCAATGAAATTTAGTTTTACTCGTAAATATAATTTTCCGAGTCGAATTTAGAATTTCCGAGTTCGTATTTGGAATTTCTGTGAGATTCCATGAGAATCCCGTCTTAAGGCGACTTTGACTTTTGTTGACTTTTTCCTCATTTTCCCTCATACTCCCCTTAACCTATTTCTTCACAACTCAAACACAACACTTACTTTATCTCTAAGAAACCATCAAAACCCTTGCCTCCATTTTGATCAATCTTTGAATCATCATATCTCAATCGTTTCTTGCTCAAATTCTCGTAAGTACGTCTCATTCTTCCCCTCTTACCTTCCTCTATCCGTATTGATAATAAAATTACCGTCTTTCTCGCTTTTCAAACTTTCCGTCTTCTCAAGGTGAAGTAAATTCATCTTTTATTAACTATTTTGTAGGTGGTGATGTAACAACCCGAAAAGTACCCAATTTTTCTAGTAAAAATATTTACTAACACTTTTCAGCAGACTTAAGTTTTTAAAATAGAATTTATTGTTTCGAGTTGTATTTTGAAATTCCGAGTTCGTATTTGGAATTTCTGAGAGATTTCATGAAAATCCCGTTTTTAGTCATCTTTGACTTTTCTTGACTTTTAAGTCGTCTTTGACTTTTCTTGACTTTTTAAAGTCGTCATTGACTTTTCTTGACTTTTAAGTCGTCATAAACTTTTCTTGACTTTTAAGTCATCTTTGACTTTTCTTGACTTTTAAGTCGACTTTGACTTTCGTTGACTTTCCCGACTCGCCTTGTAATTTTGAAGACCGAAATTTTATTTAAAAAAATAATATTTTTAATTTATTTTTATTTAGATTTATTAGAATTTATGATAATTTAATAAAATTATTTTGAATTTATTCGGAATTTATAATAAGGTTTACGGTTTAAACCCGGGAATCATTTAACTATTCCCGACTCATCGTAAATCCCGAAACAAAACCCGAAACCGACTTGGCAAGTCACACGCCCATGTCATCCTTTCCACTCAATTTTGGTATTTTCATTATTTGATTATCTAATAATAATATCTTAGATATTTATACTTTATCGATCCGTCAACTGAAATTACGCAAATCGCTTGAAAAACAGACCCGATTCATCTTAAACCACACGGCTCCTTTCTCCTCTCTTAGGCCTTGATATTTTCTTTCTTTTCATTACAATAACA
Organism: Heliosperma pusillum; assembly: GCA_022085475.1. Taxonomy (NCBI): domain Eukaryota; kingdom Viridiplantae; phylum Streptophyta; class Magnoliopsida; order Caryophyllales; family Caryophyllaceae; genus Heliosperma; species Heliosperma pusillum. Next base: position 15,412 of record JAIUZE010066684.1, on the reverse strand, counting down.
TAATATCTAGATATTTAGTTTAATTAACTTAATATCTAATTAATTACCGTAATATAATTATTAAACCCGAGTCAATTCCGTAACAACAATTTCAAAACCCGACTCATTATTTCTTCTATATGTACACGGCCCAACCGCACCATTACTCACTAACAACTTTTCATTTTACAATAAATCATATTAAGATCTAATTAATCGTTCTTCGTCGTTCTTCATTCGTTCTTCGTCGTTCTTGAGCAAAATCATCATAAAACCTTCATTTCTTAATTAAATCCGTCCTAACTTATATTTCTAGAATCTCCTTTGTTATGTATTCCTATCTTTTATGTATTTAAATAATTTTTTTTTCTTTCCGCAAATTTGAGGGTGTCACAGTTGGTATCAGAGCTATTTTGCTCCCGACGCACGTTTGTGTACCCTTGTATAAATAACTTGACCTTAATAAAATAATAAACTGTGAGATAGAATGGTAGGATGGGTAGATTAGGATTTATGTTGTAGTCTCTTTGTTCTTGCTAAATGATAAGTACTAATCTGTGTTTTATTTTGCAAGATGCCTCCGAGAATTGACAACACGATCTTAGCAACTCTTACTGTTATTATTCAGAACCAGCAAAATCAGCAAAATCAACAAGCAAATCCTATTCCTAATCCTATTCCCGACCGAGAGAGACACGGAAGTTGTTCATGGGTTGCTTCTCAACTATCTAGGAGCCAAGCCAAAACCTACGGTGGTGAGTTAGATCCCATTCAGCTTTCGGGGTGGTTACTTGAAATGGAGAAAAGCTTTTCTCTGTATGATGTCCTTGAAGAGGATAAGGTCCGTCTTGCTTCCCACTTCTTAGTGAAGGAAGCGGATCAGTGGTGGACTCTTTCTGGTCCTACTGCTAAGTTGGAGCCTGATTTCGGGTGGACTCGATTCCGTGAACTATTGGAGGCGAGGTTCTACCCGGATGAGTTGAGGCAGCAGACGCTGAAGGAGTTCATGGACTTTAAACAGGGAGTTCTTTCTGTTCAGGAGTTCACAACCAAGTTCAATGAGTTGGCTCATTATGCCACTCGACTTATTTCGAGGGAGGAAGATAAGGCTTTCTTTTACTTGGGGAAACTTTCTCCCCAGGTGAAGGGAAAGATTAGTAGGGGTTCTACTTCTTTTGTCTCGATTTACAATGATGCCCTAGGGGCAGAGAGTTCTATTCGGGAGATTGCCGAAGAGGCCCGTACTTCGTTTGTAGCTCCTAATGCCTTTGGCAAGAGACCTCTATATCCTACTTCCCGACCTTCCTTTTCTCCTTCTTTTCCAAACAAGAGGAGGAACTTTCAGAGTGGACAGGCAAATCCGACAAACCGTCCATTTGTCCCGAGCAACAACAACGATCCTAAGGGTCGTACCTGTTTTGCGTGCAAGATGCCTATGCATCCAGGTATTGGCTGTTTCAACAAGCCAATTGTATGCTTTACTTGTCTGAAACCGGGACACAAAGTCATTTGTATGTCCTGATAGGAAGATGATAGCTTCTACACCAGCTACATCTGGGAGACCGAAGGGTCGAATTTTCGTCATGAGCCGCGCTGAGGCCGATGCTCAACCAGACCTGGTGACTGGTATGTTTCAATTTATGAAATCCGTGTTTAATTTTATTAGATACGGGAGCTTCTTTGTCTCTTCCTCAACCTCGTTTTCCTTTTTCGCCGTCGCCTTTTTCATCTTATCATAGTCTTTAGTGACGCTTCCTAATGTTCCTTGTATCATGTTCTTTTATCTCTATTCTCTTGGGGAGGTAGTTTTTCTTTTAGCTAACGTAAGGGTTAGTAGGTGTGTTTTGAAAAAGTTTCGAATATGGTACCTAACCATCCTATTAAACTAGTTTCATGTGTAGACGATTATAAGGATTTGAGGATAAACTTAGGATGCAATTATCCTAGGGGTTTTAGACTTTGAAAGCTTAATGTTGCAATATCGTTTTGAGGATCGAAATAATCATAATGATAGTTAGTAGTGTGGTTAAGAATTTTAGTGATTCTTTAAGTGTTATTTGGGAAATTATGGTCTTTAAATGTTGGACCCTAACGGGAATAATTACCTTGTGGAATTTTGGATTTGATGACACAACTTGAGGAATATCGACATAAGCGAAAACCGATGTATTGAGAGTTTGGAAGAGATAAATAAATTGATTACGGTCACATTGCCCTATGTTTGGCAAAAGTTAAGTGAATCGAGATTTGTGTGACTAATCTCTTTGAGGTTTCGAGATTCAACTTTTGAGGAGGAGAAGGTTCATTGTTAATAATTTAGGATAATGAATTTTGGGATAAATTGGATTAAAGGATTTCATAGTAAGTCCTTTACTTTGTGGTGGTTAGCGGTTTTGTTTCCCTAATTATAAATATTTGGATGGTGATTTCCAATAAGAGTTTTGGATGGACCTTAGAAGATTTTAATTAAATTTGAATAAATGGGAGTTGCTACTCGATGTGTCATGCTTATGAAATATTTTGGTAGGAATCCGATGATTGAAAATGTTGAGGATATATTGCACTCTCTTGAGGACTAGATTCTGTTGCAGTTAGTATTGTCGAGTTACAATCGACATTAGAATTTTCATAGAGGGAAGATAGTATTGGGGTTCATCCTTCTTTCTTCTTTCTTCTTTCTTCTTTCTTCTTTCTTTCTTCTTTCTTTTCTCTTTCTATTCGATTTATTCTTTCGAATATTCCGTTCCTTCTATCGAATATCATCTTTTAAAAATAAATTATTAGAAGCTTTAGTTAGAAATTTTAGACATAGATAGTAGAGTTATTACCTTTACTATAAAATTTTTGAACTAAAAGCTTTTGAAATATTTTCATGATTTCAAGTAGTTTTACCGTCAAGGAGTGTTGAGACTTGTTATTGGAGACGTTCGATAACTGGTTTTCTCATTAGTTGATGCGAAAACGTATCTTTTAAAGTCTTTGACTTGGACGACGAGGTTCTTGACTGCAGACGAGAACCTTCCGCCCCAGTGATAAGACCCTGTAATTTTATTACGAATATATTTTTAACAGTTTTGAAATAGACCTACATATATGTTACTCTCCTTCTTCTAAGTTTCGAGGACGAAACTTTTTAAAAGGAGGGGTGATTGTAACAACCCGAAAAGTACCCATTTTTCTAGTAAAATTTCTTAAGGATACTTTCCAGCAAGGTTAAGTTTTTAAAATAGAATTTATTGTTTCGAGTCGTATTTTAAAATTCCGAGTTCGTATTTGGAATTTCTGAGAGATTTCATGAAAAGACCGTTTTTAGTCATCTTTGACTTTTCTTGACTTTTAAGTCGTCTTTGACTTTTCTTGACTTTTTAAAGTCGTCATTGACTTTTCTTGACTTTTAAGTCGTCATAAACTTTTCTTGACTTTTAAGTCATCTTTGACTTTTCTTGATTTCTAAGTCGACTTTGACTTTCGTTGACTTTTCCCGACTCGCCTTGTAAGTTTGAAGACCGAAATTTTATTTAAAAAAATAATATTTTTAATTTATTTTATTAAGATTTATTAAGATTTATCATAATTTAATATAATTATTTTGAATTTATTCGGAATTTAAAGAATAACTTTTACGGTTTAATCCCGAACATCATTTAACTATTCCCGAGTCATCGTAAATCCCGAAACAAACCAGAAACTCGACTTTGGCATGAGTCACACGCCCATGTCATCGTTTCCCATAACATGAGATATTTTTAATTCTTTCGATTAAACTAATACAAATATCTTAGATATTTGTTACTTTATCGATCCGTCAACGGAGATTTCGCAAATCGTTTACAAAACAGACCCGACAAGCCCCTAACCCACACGGCTCTCCTCTCCTTTCCTCTCCTCTCTTAGACCTTGATATTTCATTACTTTTGATTACCATATCATAATATCTAGATATTATTTCACTTTATCGATCAGTTAACGAAAATTACGCAAAATGCTCGAAATCAGATCCGTCTTCTCACCATTCCACACGGCTCCTAAGTCCTCTAATAGGACTAGATATTTGTCTTTCTTTTGATTATTAATAGCATAATATCTTGATATTTAGTATAATTAACTTTATCGTTAATTATATTTAATCGATTACCGTAAAAATTATTAAACGCGAGTCAATTCCGTAACAACAATTTCAAAACCCGACATCCATTTTTCCCTATAATTACACGGCTCCCTCCACTCCACTACTCACTAACAACTTTTCATTTTTCAACAAATCAAATTAAGATCAAATTATCACTTTCTTTAAGCGTTCTTGAGTGTTCTTGAGCGTTCTTCATCCGTTCTTCGTCGTTCTTGAGCAAAATCATCATAAAACCTTCATTTCTTAATTAAATCCGTCCTAACTTATATTTCTAGAATCTCCTCTTCGCTCTCCATCTTCAAGTACGGTTTAATTTTAAATCCGACAAAATCGTTTTCAACATTTAATTATGGAAAATCAAGTTTAAGTTCTAATAATGTTTTTCTTGTCATTTCTTATAGGGGAAGATTTTGAAGACGAGTTTGGAGACTCGTATATTTTGGGTGAAGATTAGTAGATGGGTTTCTTAGTTTATACTTCTTATTTTGGTGCTAATTGGTTTGCTAGCTAAGGTAACAATTCCGATTTACTCGACGAAATAATGTCAATAAGCCTTTAGCTTTGGTTTCTTTAGTTTTGGTTCATCTTTGTTTTTGGTTCATGTTATTATGGTTTATGGATTTTGTAGTAGTAATATGATAAGTAGTGTTTTTATCATGTTGTATGAATTTATGACAAGTTTAGTGTTCTTGACATTTTTTTTATGATTTGTTATAATCATGATTTTTGTATGGATGATTGTTAAAATGGTTGTTGATGATTAAAACATGTTAGAAATTAATTTGGTGTTTGATGTGGTTGAACCGTGGAGGAGGGCTGAAAACCGGACCCAAACCAGGCCGGTTCAGGCCGGTTCAGGCCCGGTCCAGGCCGGTCTGGGTTGGTCAAGGGTGGGTCCGGGTTTTGGTTTTTGGGTTGTGGCGATGTTTGATTGTTTGGTTGTTGTTTTGACGGGTTTTAATTATGTTAAAGCATGCGGGAAATATTAAGAAACGGTTTTAGTAAAAATTGTAAAATCTGCCAAAACAGCCCAAACAGGCCCGTGGGCCCATTCAGGCCCATGTTGGGTTCGGCCCAAAAGTCAGCCGTGGGTCCCACTTTGGGACTTGTGACGGTTTTTGAGTTATCGTCATTTTTATCGCGTTTTGTAATAATTAGCAAGCGAGAAATATTAATAAGTAAAATATTTAATTAAAAAGGTTTTTTTTCATTAAATTATTATTCTCACATGTTAGAACTTATAAGACGGAAATAGTAGTTAATTTAATATCCTTAAGTCAAGCGGGTTTTGGTATGATATAATTAATTCACATGTTAGAAGTTAATAAATAAAATGTAATGAATATTTGGACTTTTATGATCAACGCTATGTGGTAAGACTCTGTTCTAGCCGGTTTGATCAAACGGGTTGGTCAAACTAAAGATCTAGTCAGCCACGTTTTGACTGATGACCAGCGCGGGACTCGGGTCGGGGATTTGTCTTCCAAGTCAGTTTGTATTTAATTAAAGAATTAGCCTTAGTAGATATGAGGAGATATGATATTTGAATATGATGTTTATATGCAATTAGTCACCTGATAGGATGTTTTTCCGTGACTGTTTGTTTATATGGTTGGTGTCGTGTTGACTAAGTACCCATAGAGAATTATGAGTATATGGCGTCTTGACCATTTTAATTCTAAATGAGTAGCTTGGACCATGACATTGATAGGCCGTACTATCTTTAACGAGCATATGGAGTTCACTGCTTGATAGCTTTTGTGTCTCGGCTTGGTGGGGTTATATCCAAGTCGGAGCATGGATGCCTCGTTTTCCACTTTGGGAATGGAGCCAGCTTAAGTTCTAGCCATCTCTGCTTAGGGGGTCGCCTAGTAGAGTTTCTCATGTACGGTTATGTCATGGGACGGGGAATGGAATAGCTGTTGTCGCTAGGTCTGATCAGTCTAGGACTAGGAGGTTTTCCTACCTTGTGGTATAGCCTCGAGTTACAGAAGTCGACTATTGACTGGGCTAAGAACTTATGCCTGTTTGTAGAAGTATTGGTCTTTCCTGTTTGTATGATTCTATGAGTTCTAGAAGGTGAGATGCAAGCCGGCTAGGATTGATAGCGTTTGGATTACCGGTTGTTAACTGATTCACATGATTACGTGTTGATTAGGGTTTGAGTGTATCATGGCCATGTTTCTGAGAGGAACCTCTGAGCTAGCATACCAGCTTCCCTACCTCGAGTTATAGTTTATTATCGGTTTCACATGATAGCTTTCACATGCTAGGTTATTTGTTAGTTATCTGTTTCATAACATGCAAAGCATATCATATATGTTTAAGTTTTGTATTTTCCATATACATTGCTTTTATGTTATTCATGTTTCATTAAACTCGACATTTCGTGGCTGGGAGAACTCGGAGTTACTCCCCACTGACTGTGGCTTCCGTGTTTATATTTAATGCTGTTGGCAGGTTTGTGATGCATACATTGGGTACATTGACGAGCTAGCGAGCGAAGTATTTACCTTGGACCTATATTCGGTTCTTAGATTGTATATTATTATACACTCTTTTATTTCCGTATTTATACGGGAGATATGTCTCCCGTCTTGTATAATTCTTATGTAAAATATTATTTTCCTTTTTGTTATGAACCTTTGTATTTATGACACCTTTGTTAGGTATTCTCATCTTTTATTGAGTTAAATTATTTTTTTTTCTTTCCGCAAATTTGAGGGTGTCACAATTGGTATCAGAGCATTTTTGCTCCCGACGCACGTTTGTGTACCCTTGTATAAATAACTTGACCTTAATAAAATAATAAACTTGTGAGATAGAATGGTAGGATGGGTGATTAGGATTAATGTTGTAAGTCTATTTGTTTATGTCTATTGTAGGGGTAAACTTAATTTGTTTTTGTCTCTTATGAAGATGGTTGGACCTCGTGGAGAGAGATCCCGTTGTATAGTGCCAACCAGGTTCCCTCCTCATAAAGGAAGACTGCCAAGGAGGCTGATGCTTGGGGGTTCTCGCCAATTTGCTAGGAGCAATATTACGCCTTATGGTGGAAATATGGTGTTACCTATGAAGGAGTATCCTCTACCAAAGATTTAAAGATTGACAAGCTTAATTAAAGTGAATTCCTTCGTCATCTATAAATTCTCTCGTCCTTATTGTATTATGCTCTCTTCCTTCTATCTAGGAGCTTCTTTCTCTTCCAACCTATTTGCCTCTTGGAAATTACTCAAGATAGTTCCTCCATCTTACTATTGGTCTCCTTACCTTCCTTTTGTAACATTTTTATGGATGTCATACCCATTTGTTTATGGTATATTATACTTAGTAGGAAGAACTTTGAATCTTGTGGAATATTAGTGTTTGTTAGAAGGAACTTGTGATTTGAGGAAAATGGTATAGATCTAATTTCAACCTATGGTGGTGAGAGTTGGTACCTTGAGGAAGAAGTTTCTAATATGGTACCTGACCATCCTATTAAGCTAGTTTCATGTTCAGATGATTATAAGGATTTGAGGATAAACTTAGGATGAAACTTTCCTAGTGGTTTTAGACTATGAAAGCTTAATGTTGCAATATCGTTTAGAGGATCGAACTAATCATAATGATAGTTGGTAGTTGTGGTTAAGAATTTTAGTGATTCTGTAAGTGTTACTTGAGAAATTGTTGGCTTTAAATGTTGAACCTTAAGGGGAATAATTACCTTGTGGAAATTTTAGATTAGGATGACCCAACTTGAGGAATATCGTCATAAGCAAAAACGGATGTATTGAGAGTTTGGAAGAGATAAATAAATTGATTTACGGTCGCATTGCCCTAAGTTTGGCAAATATTAAGTGGAACGAGATTTGTGTGACTAATCTCTTTGAGTTTTGTGATTCAACTTTTGAGGATGAGAAGGTTAATTGTTAATAACTTAGGATAATGAATTTTGGAATAAATTGGATCAAAGGATTTCATAGTAATCCTCTTTTACCTTGTGGTTGTTAGCGGTCTTGTTTCCCTATTATAAATATTTTGATGGTGGTTTCCAATAAGAGTTTTAATGGAGCTAAGAAGATTAGAGTTCGTAATGAATCTTTCATGGGTTGTTAGTTATGGAGTTACCGTACCGATGGACCTTAGAAGATTTTAATAGAATTTGAATAATTGGGAGTTGTTACTCGATGTGTCGTACTTATGAAATATTTTGGTAAGAATCTGATGATTGAAAATGTTGAGGATATATTGCACTCTCTTGAGGATTAGATTCTGTTGCAGTTAGTATTGTCGAGTTGCAATCGACATTTGGAATTTTCATAGATGGAAGATAGTATTGTGGTTCATTCTTCTTCTTTCCTCTTTCTATTCGATTTATTCTTTCGAATATTCCGTTCCTTCTATCGATTATCATTTCTCTTAGATAGATTACTATAAGCTTTAGTTAGAAATTTTAGGCATAGATAATAGAGTAATTACCTTTACTACGAAATTTTTGAACTAAAAGCTTTTGGAAATGTTTTATGATTTCAAGTATTTTACCGTCAAGGAGTGTTGAGACTTGTTATTGGAGACGTTCGATAACTAGTTTTCCCATTTATTGATGCGAAAATGTATCTTTTAAAGTCTTTGACTTGGACGATGAGATTCTTGACTGCAGACGAGAATCTTCCGCCCTATTGATAAGACCCTATATTTTTATTACAAGTATATTTTTAACAGTTTTGAAATAGACCTACATATATGTTACTTTCCTTCTTCTAAGTTTCGAGGACGAAACTTTTTAAAAGGAGGGGTGATTGTAACAACCCGAAAAGTACCCAATTTTTCTAGTAAAATTTCTTAAGGATACTTTTCAGCAAGGTTAAGTTTTTAAAATAGAATTTATTGTTTCGAGTCGTATTTTGAAATTCCGAGTTCGTATTTGGAATTTCTGGGAGATTCCATGAGAATCCCGTTTTTAAGTCATCTTTGACTTTTCTTGACTTTTAAGTCGTCTTTGACTTTTCTTGACTTTTTAAGTCGACATTGACTTTTCTTGACTTTTAAGTCGTCATTTAACTTTTCTTGACTTTTAAGTCATCTTTGACTTTTCTTGATTTTTAAGTCAACTTTGACTTTCTTTGACTTTTCCCGACTCGCCTCGTAATTTTAAAGACCGAAATTATATTTGAAAAATAATAAATTTAATTTATTTTTATTAAGATTTATTTGAATTTATGATAATTTAATATAATTGTTTTGAATTTATTCGGAATTAAAGAATAACTTTTACGGTTTAATCCCGAACATCATTTAACTATTCCCGAGTCATTTTAAATCCCGAAACAAACCCGAAACCCGACTTGGGCATGAGTCACACTCCCCATGTCATCTTTTTCCACTCATATGGGATCTTTTAATTAAAATGATTAAACTAATAATAATATCTAAGATATTTACAACTTTATCGATCCGTCAGTTTAAATTACGCAAATCGATAAATCAGACCCGATTTCTTTGATGAACCACACGGCTCTTCTTCCTCTCTTAAAGCTTGATATTTTCCTTTCTTTTGATTACAATAACATAATATCTTGATATTTGATTTAATTAACTTAATATCTAATTAATTACCGTAATATAAGTATTAACCCGAGTCATTCCCGTAACAACAATTTCAAAACCCATTCCATATTTCTTCTATATGTAACAACGCTCACACCACCCACTTTCTCACTAACAAACTTTTCATTTTCCAAAAATCACATTAAGATCTAATTAATCGTTCTTCATCCTCGTTCTTCTTCTTCGTTCTTTGTTTCACGTCGTATCTTCGTTCTTCATTTGTTCTTCGTCGTTCTTGAGCAAAATCATCAGAAAACCTTCATTTCTTAATTAAATCCGTCCTAACTTATATTTCTAGAATCTCCTCTTCGCTCTCCATCTTCTAGTACGGTTTATTTTCAATTCCGTCAAAATCGTTTTCAACATTTAATTATGGAAAATCAAGTTTAAGTTCTAATAATGTCTTTCTTGTCATTTCTTATAGGGGAAGATTTTGAAGACGAGTTTGGTGACTCGTATATTTTGGGTGAAGATTAGTAGACGGGTTTATACTTCTTATTTTTTTGTGCTAATTGGTTTTGCTAGCTAAGGTAACGATTCCGAGTTACTCGACGAATAAATGTTACATACTTTAGTTGTTGTTTATGATTTACGGTTTTTAAGTAGTAACATGATAGGTGGTTATGATTATTATGTGGTATGAATTTATGACATGTTTTAGTGTTCTTGATAAATTTGGATGATGTTCATAATCATGATTTTTGTAAGGATGGTTGTTAAAATGGTTGTTTGTTAATTAATACAAGTTGGAAATATTTTGATGTTGGTTGTTGGAAGAACCGAGTAGGGGCTGTTTAGGGGGGGGCTGGAAACCGGACCCAAACCAGGCGGTTCAGCCCAGTTCAGGCCGGTCCAGGCCGGTTCAGACCCGGTCTGGATTGGTCCGTGTATGGGTCAATTGCTTTGTGTCGATGTTTGATTGTTTTGTTGTGGTTTTGACGGGTTTTAAATATGTTAAGCATGCGGGAAATATTAAGAAACGGTTTTTAGAAAAGATGACCAAAACCGGTCCAAAATGAACCGTGGGTCCCCTTGGACTTGTGACGGTTTTAGAGTATTGTTATTTTAGCGTGTTTTGTAATATTTAGCAAGTGGGAAATTTTAATAAGTAAATTATTTAATTAAAAGCTTTTCATTTTATTATTATTTCTCACATGTTAGAAATTATAATACGAGATTTTAGTTTAATTTGATATCATGTAAGTCAAGCGGGTTTTCGTATGAATTAATAATTCACATGTTAGAAATAGAATGAAATAGCATGAAATGAATGTGATATTCTTATGTTCAAGCCTCGATGGCTAAGACTCTGTTTCTAGCCGGTTTGACCAAACGGTTTTGGTCAAACTAAGATCTAGTCAGCCCCGTTTTGACTGATGACCCGTCGCGGGACTCGGGTCGGGGATTTGTCTTCAAGTAAGGTTGTATTTAATTAATGAATTAGCCTTAGTAGATATAAGGCGATATGATATTTGAATATGATTTATATGCAATTAGTCACATGATAGGAAGTTGTTTCCGTGACGGTTTGATTGTATGATATATGTCGTGTTGACTAAGTACCCATAAAGAATTATGAGTATATGGCGTCTTGACCATTCTAATTCTAAATGAGTATCTTGGACCATGACATTGATAGGCCTTACCATCTTTAACGAGTATATGTTCACTTGTTGATAGCTTTTGTGTCACTGGCTTGGGCCTTTTGATACCAAGTCGGGGGCATGGCTGCCTAATTGCTTCCACTTTGGGAATGGAGCCAGCTTAAGTACTAGCCAACTCTTCTTAGGGGGTCGCCTAGTAGAGATTCTCATGTACTGTTGGTAATGAGACAGGGAATGGGTTAGCTGTTGTCGCTAGGTCTGATCAGTCTAGTACTAGGATGTTTTCTTACCTTGTGGTATAGACTCGAGTTACAGAAGTCGACTATTGACTGTGCTAAGAACTTGTGCCTGTTTCTAGACGTATTGGTCTTTCATGTTTGATGATTCTATGAATCTTAGAAGGTGAGATGCAAGCCGGCTAAGGTTGATAGAGTTTGGATTACCGGTTGTTAACTGATTCACATGATTTTATGTTTGATTAGGGTTTGAGTGTATCATGGCCATGTTTTAAAGGTAACCTCTGAGCTAGCATACCAGCTTCCCTACCTCGTGTTATAATTTATTATCGGATTCACATGATAGCTTTCATATGCTAGGTTATATGTTAGTTAATTGTTTCATAACATGAAAAGCATATCATATATGTTAAGGTTTTGTATTTTCTATATACATTGCTTTTATGTTATTCATGTTTCATTAAACTCGACCTTTCGTGGCTGGGAGAACTCGGAGTTACTCCCCACTGACTGTGGCTTCCGTGTTTATATTTAATGCGGTTGGCATGTTTGTGATGCATACATTGGGTACATTGACGAGCTAGCGAGCGAAGTATTTACCTTGGACCTATATTCGGTTCTTAGATTGTATATTATTATACACTCTTTTATTTCCGTATTTATACGGGAGATATGTCTCCCGTCTTGTATAATTCTTATGTAAAATATTATTTTCCTTTTTGTTATGAACCTTTGTATTTATGACACCTTTGTTAGGTATTCTCATCTTTTATTGAGTTAAATTATTTTTTTTTCTTTCCGCAAATTTGAGGGTGTCACAATTGGTATCAGAGCATTTTTGCTCCCGACGCACGTTTGTGTACCCTTGTATAAATAACTTGACCTTAATAAAATAATAAACTTGTGAGATAGAATGGTAGGATGGGTAGATTAGGATTTATGTTGTAGTCTATTTGTTTATGCTAATTGTTAGGAGTAACTTAATTTGTTTTGTCTCTTATGAAGATGGTTGGACCTCGTGTAGAAGAGATCGTTGTTAGTGCCAACCAGGTCCCTCCTCATAGAGAAGACAATTGCCAAGGAGGCTATGCTTGGGTGGCTAGCCAAATTGCTAGGAGCAATATTACGCCTTATGGTGGAATATGTGTTACCTAGAAGGAGTATCCTCTACCGAAGATTTGAAGATTTACAAGCTTAATTAAAGTGAATTCCTTCGTCATCTATGAATTCTCTCGTCCTTATTGTATTATGCTCTCTTCCTTCTATCTAGGAGCTTCTTTCTCTTCCAACCTATTTGCCTCTTGGAAATTACTCTAGATAGTTCCTCCATCTTACTATTGGTATCCTTACCTTCCTTTGGTAACATTTTTATGGATGTCATACCCATTTGTTTATGGTATATTATACTTAGTAGGAAGAACTTTGAATTTTGTGGAATATTAGTGTTTGTTAGAAGGAACTTGTGATTTGAGGAAAATGGTATAGATCTAATTTCACCCTATGGTGGTGAGAGTTGGTACCTTGAGGAAGAAGTTTCGAATATGGTACCTGACCATCCTATTAAGCTAGTTTCATGTTCAGATGATTATAAGGATTTGAGGATAAACTTAGGATGAAACTTTCCTAGTGGTTTTAGACTATGAAAGCTTAATGTTGCAATATCGTTTAGAGGATCGAAATAATCATAATGATAGTTGGTAGTTGTGGTTAAGAATTTTAGTGATTCTGTAAGTGTTACTTGAGAAATTGTTGGCTTTAAATGTTGAACCTTAAGGGGAATAATTACCTTGTGGAAATTTTAGATTAGGATGACCCAACTTGAGGAATATCGTCATAAGCAAAAACGGATGTATTGAGAGTTTGGAAGAGATAAATAAATTGATTTACGGTCGCATTGCCCTATGTTTGGCAAATATTAAGTGGAACGAGATTTGTGTGACTAATCTCTTTGAGGTTTGTGATTCAACTTTTGAGGATGAGAAGGTTAATTGTTAATAACTTAGGATAATGAATTTTGGAATAAATTGGATCAAAGGATTTCATAGTAATCCTCTTTTACCTTGTGGTTGTTAGCGGTCTTGTTTCCCTATTATAAATATTTTGATGGTGGTTTCCAATAAGAGTTTTAATGGAGCTAAGAAGATTAGAGTTCGTAATGAATCTTTCATGGGTTGTTAGTTATGGAGTTTACCGTACCGATGGACCTTAGAAGATTTTAATAGAATTTGAATAATTGGGAGTTGTTACTCGATGTGTCGTACTTATGAAATATTTTGGTAAGAATCTGATGATTGAAAATGTTGAGGATATATTGCACTCTCTTGAGGATTAGATTCTGTTGCAGTTAGTATTGTCGAGTTGCAATCGACATTTGGAATTTTCATAGATGGATGATTGTATTGTGGTTCATTCTTCTTTCTTTCCTCTTTCTATTCGATTTATTCTTTCGAATATTCCGTTCCTTCTATCGATTATCATTTCTCTTAGATAGATTACTATAAGCTTTAGTTAGAAATTTTAGGCATAGATAATAGAGTAATTACCTTTACTACGAAATTTTTGAACTAAAAGCTTTTGGAAATGTTTTATGATTTCAAGTATTTTACCGTCAAGGAGTGTTGAGACTTGTTATTGGAGACGTTCGATAACTAGTTTTCCCATTTATTGATGCGAAAATGTATCTTTTAAAGTCTTTGACTTGGACGATGAGATTCTTGACTGCAGACGAGAATCTTCCGCCCTATTGATAAGACCCTATATTTTTATTACAAGTATATTTTTAACAGTTTTGAAATAGACCTACATATATGTTACTTTCCTTCTTCTAAGTTTCGAGGACGAAACTTTTTAAAAGGAGGGGTGATTGTAACAACCCGAAAAGTACCCAATTTTTCTAGTAAAATTTCTTAAGGATACTTTTCAGCAAGGTTAAGTTTTTAAAATAGAAATTATTGTTTCGAGTCGTATTTTGAAATTCCGAGTTCGTATTTGGAATTTCTGAGAGATTTCATGAAAAGCCCGTTTTTAGTCATCTTTGACTTTTCTTGACTTTTAAGTCGTCTTTGACTTTTCTTGACTTTTTAAGTCGTCATTGACTTTTCTTGACTTTTAAGTCGTCATTTAACTTTTCTTGACTTTTAAGTCATCTTTGACTTTTCTTGATTTTTAAGTCAACTTTGACTTTCTTTGACTTTTCCCGACTCGCCTCGTAATTTTAAAGACCGAAATTATATTTGAAAAATAATAAATTTAATTTATTTTTATTAAGATTTATTTGAATTTATGATAATTTAATATAATTGTTTTGAATTTATTCGGAATTAAAGAATAACTTTTACGGTTTAATCCCAAACATCATTTAACTATTCCCGAGTCATTTTAAATCCCGAAACAAACCCGAAACCCGACTTGGGCATGAGTCACACTCCCCATGTCATCTTTTTCCACTCATATGGGATCTTTTAATTAAAATGATTAAACTAATAATAATATCTAAGATATTTACAACTTTATCGATCCGTTAACGAAAATTACACAAATCGTTTACAAAACAGACCCGACAAGCACCATATCACACGACACTCCCTCCTCTCTTAAAGCTTGATATTTTCCTTTCTTTTGATTACAATAACATAATATCTTGATATTTGATTTAATTAACTTAATATCTAATTAATTACCGTAATATAATTATTAAACCCGAGTCAATTCCGTAACAACAATTTCAAAACCCGATTCCATATTTCTTCTATATGTACACGGCTCACACCCACCCACTTTACTCACTAACAACTTTTCATTTTACAATAAATCAAATTAAGATCTAATTAATCGTTCTTCATCGTTCTTCATTCGTTCTTCGTCGTTCTTCATCC
>JAIUZE010066683.1:0-56597 GCA_022085475.1 Heliosperma pusillum | reverse complement strand
AACACCTCAATTAAATGGTGTGTCCGAACGGAGAAATCAAACATTACTTGATATGGTTCGATCCATGATGATTCACACGGTAGTACCTGATGCACTATGGGGTTTTTCTCTTTTGTCAGCTGCTCTAATACTTAACCCAAATCCGTCTAAAGCTGTAGACCAGACACCATATGAGATATGGAAGGGAATGGTCCCTAACTTGTCCTTTATTCGGGTTTGGGGCTGCGAGGCTTATGTCAAGTTGAGACACCAGGATAAGCTCGGCCCGCGATCGGTCAAGACATACTTTATTGGTTATCCAAAAGAAATGTTTGGTCATTACTTCTATTCGCCTACCGAACATCGAGTTTTTGTAGCGGCTAGTGCGAAGTTCTTAGAGAAAAAGAGTTTCTCGAGAACAAGTCAAGTAATAGAACCTTCGATCTGTCGGAGATTCAAGAACCAACAACCGAGCAACCGATGGAGGAAGATCTTCCTTCATTTTCTGCTACGGTTAATATTCCTCAGGAACCTAGGAGGTCGGGTAGTGTCTCCATTCCTCCAGACAAATACATTGGTATGGTCGAGGAGAATGATAGAGATGACATTTTACTCCTAGAGAGTAACGAACCCGCTACCTATAAAGGTGCCATGACCTGTTCCGACTCTAAGCTATGGCTTGAAGCCATGCAATCCGAGATGGACTCCATGTATGAGAATGACGTATGGGATCTTGTTGATTTGCCTGATAAGGTACGACCTCTTCAGTGCAAATGGCTTTATAAGATAAAGCATTCTGTAGAAGGACAATCAAACACCTATAAGGCACGACTAGTGGCAAAAGGTTTCACTCAAGTGCAAGGACTGCATTATGATGAAATCTTTGCACCCGTAGTTATGTTGCGTTCCATTCGGATAATCTTAGCGATTGTCGCTTTTCATGACTATGAAATTTGGCAGATCGATGTGAAAACCGCCTTCTTAAACGGTTTTTTGGAGGAGGAATTGTACATGGTACAATCCGAAGGTTTCATTGATCCTAAAAATCCTAAGAAAGTTTGCAGGCTTAAGCGTTCCATTTATGGACTTAAGCAAGCTTCTCGGAGTTGGAATCATCGATTCGACCAGGTGATAAAAGAGAATGGTTTCACTCGATCGGTCGAGGAACCATGCTTGTATGTCAAGTCGAGTGGGAGTAAGATTGTCTTCTTACTATTGTATGTCGATGACATACTCTTGATTGGGAATGACATTGCTCTCTTATCTTCGATAAAAGTATGGTTAAAGAACCATTTCCAGATGAAAGATTTGGGTGAGGCACAACGCATATTGGGGATCCGTATCTTTAGAGATAGATCACGACGGATGTTATCACTCAGTCAGGAGTCTTATATAAATAAGATTCTTGAAAGGTTCAGGATGACCAACTCCAAGAAGGGGTACCTTCCAATGATTTCTGGGATGCATTTGAGTAAAGCTCAGGCACCGAAGATACTAAGTTATGCGCAATCGGTTATGCAGATGCTAGCTTCCAAATGGATCGAGATGACTCGAAATCTCAGTATGGATTCGTCTTTACTCTTAATGGCGCTGCGGTCAGTTGGAAAAGTTCCAAACAAAGTGCTATAGCAGATTCTACAACTGAGTCCGAGTACTATGCCGCTTCGGAAGCTGCAAAGGAAGTTATATGGATGCGTCAAGGACTAACCGTAGTTCCTAGTTCGAATGACCCCATCACCATCTATTGTGATAATAGAGGTGCCATCTTCCAAGCTTAGGAGCCTAAGTCTAGCAACAAGTCTAGACATGTACTTCAGAAGGCTCACATGATTCGAGATTACGTGGAGTAAAAGAAGATAGTGATAGACAAGATTGCTTCGGATGACAACATCGCGGATCCTCTCACTAAACCGTAAAAATATGATAAGCATGAAGGGCACATTATTTCCATGGGAATTAAACGTGTTCCTAAGTTGTAGTAGCTGTATATATGGATTAGATAAATGTCTCTTTTTCATATACTATTTATAACATCATCGTATTGTTTCATATTTTGTTTTTCATGTGGATTGTACGACAACATTGAACGCCACAAAGTGAACTGAATTACATTATATTTGTTTGGTCTGTAATCGCCCACATGAGCTGATAACTCTGGCAATTATATTGTGAAGTTGATTGATGGTGGGTTCAACGAGCCATAAGTCAAACGGTTGACTGATCGATCACAGATACAAGTTATAAAGATACCTCGTAGGACATCGTGACAATGTTATGGAGTCCTAAATGTGTAAGAACATTCGGTGCCAGGTCGTGGATAGGATGTCCATAGTGTTCCTAGAGTCGATTCTTTTGACTATCGACTGTCTCTTGAGATTAAGGCGTTTTTAAGGTGACTTTAGTTTCTTTCTCATGGTCGACCGTAACAGGAGGCTAAAAAAGATTTTTACTGGGTCATTTCATACTGTGCTTGTATCTGCAGGATTCGAGTTGAAGAAAATATCCAACCCTTATCAGATTTTGTTATTTCTCAGGGCCACTCGAGGAGTTGTAACTGAAATGCATGGCCATGCTCGAATAATGATTCGTTTATCAGTTAAGTTACTCTCTAGTCGGGAAAACCACTCTTGATATTGATCACTTGTAACATACGACCTTTGTGAATACGGACTTTGCAAATTGTTTTAAATTGAGTGGGAGAAATTTTGGATATGAGAATCGGTTATCGCACATACACTTGTGAGGACAAGTGGGAGATTGTTGGAGCTAGTGTCCTCCACAGTTAGTGTGATAACGTGTATAAATCTCTTACAGGTTCACAGGGTATACTTAGTATTCTTATCAGTTGATTAACGTTTATCGATAACGGTTGGCTTGCTAGAAGTTTGACGTTATTGTCATTTTAATGGCGGTGATCAAATGGTCCCTAAAAGTCACACCTAAAGGATGTGTTTGAGAGATATTATTATATGAAAAATATGATCATATTGATGCCTTATATGACTTAAAGGTTAGTCGATGTATATGACGAAAAGGTTAGTCAATGTAATGATGATACGATTATTTAATACGATTAAATAATACTGGCTGAGACGAATTAAATGTTAATTCGTAATTGAATATAAACTGTTATATCTAATTAATGTATATAATGTAATTATTTAATACGATTAAATAATGTAAGCTTAAATGAATTAAATGTTAATTCGTAATTAAATATAAACTGTTATATTTAATTAGCAAATTATAAATATACGATGTTTATAATTGACGTATATATTATAATAATACATACACATATTATACATTAAATAAATAAAAGAAGGAAGACTCCTATCTAGACTATACTTCCTAAAACAAGTAGAAGAAAAAGAGGGAGACTTCTCCCTCTACTAGACCTCTACTTGCACGGCCAAAAGAGGAGGAGGAGAGTCTTATATAAACTCTTCTTCTCTACATGATTCATTATTTAAAACTTGACATAAAAATCATCAGTAATTTTTGTATTCTTTCAAGCACTAGAAAAGGCATATCTCAGAGCATCTTGGGTGCAACAATTAGGAAACCATTCTCTCTTATCATGAAATGATCATTACAACCTCTTAGGCGCTTAATTAGGATCACATCTCTAAAAGCCCTTTTATGACAATGTATGTTTGTGTCATATACACTTCCCTTTCCTAAATACCCATTTAGAAAAGTGGTTTTAACAACTACTTGTCATATGTCATACATATACTTCCAATGGGGTGTAGTAATAATCTGGGATCTCAAAAATGGTTATTGTTTAACTAATATGTAATCATATACTTGAAAACTTTTATTTACCCTAGAGAGGTCCAAACTTCTCTAAGTAAATTTATTCATATGTATAGATTCCATCTTGGATCGTAAGGCTCTTATGCAACAAATTCGAAATGGTTTTATTAGTAACCGCCACTTCATAGATCATAGTCTTATTACTTGGACGACTTAATAACAATTTCTCTTGTCTTCTTATTCAAAATTCAGTTTGTGGCAAATTTTCTCCCACTCTATCCTTTTGAAAATACACTTAATTTGTAGAAGCATAACACCATGAGCCACAAACAGTTTTGTTCTCTTGGTTTGAATGAGTGAAATTCTTGCAATGATAGCTCTATGAGCTTTGTTCCTTAGCCACAAACAACCTTGAGCGATCTATAGTAGACTTATTTGTTTAGACTTTGTATTATAGCTTCTCAATAGACTTTCTATATTTAAGCTAAATACTTGGATTTATATCCATATCTTTGAACAAAGTTAGGGTTCTTATCCCTTCCATAGTTTGTATGGAGTCGTATCGGCGTTTTAAAGATCTTATCTTAGGGTTTATAACGATTTATAATGATTCAATCATTTTATTCCTCATAAGATCAATTAGTCGTTACACTTTATGTTTTATGATACTAATATTGCATGATGAAAACCAAGTCACCATGAATACAACCATTGTTTTCCTTCAAACTAGGAATTCAAAATAGTTTGCATGTCATAACATGGAAATAAAAATAGTTCAAAACCAATAATCAAAATACAATAATAAAATAGAAGACAAATAGCAAAATATCGCCAAGCCAATCATAGGTCTTTTTCTACGTGGTGGCTACCCTAGCTTCCTTGTAGATCCTCTTAGGCTTGTTTTGCTTTGTCCTTCTTCTCATGCCCTAAATTCAATCAAAAAGGGGGTGAGAATCACAACTTGTATCAAAATACCAAAGTTCAGATCATTTTGAAAAACATAAATATTGGGAAGAACTATTACCGACTGGAAGAACTCGTCTTGCTTTCATGTCTCCCAAATATTTGGAGTAATTACGCTTCCAATGGTCCATGCCATTACAATAATGGCACTTGTCTTCGGTCGCGGCTCTTTTTTTGGGTTTGGAAGAGCTATTCCTATTAGCCTTTCCCTTGCCCTTATAGGAGGGAGTGGGCTTGTTCCCCTTTGGTTCAACTTTTCTTGAACTTCGCCTTGCTTTTAACATTGATGTTCAAAACATCTTTGCTTGAACTTGCTTGAAAGCCCATGTCCCGTTCGGCTTGCACAAGCATCTTGTGCAGTTCAGGAACCGTGACGGTGGCATTTTTCATGTTGAAGTTCACCCTAAAATTGACAAACCCTTTGATCCGACTTAGGGAGTGAAGTATGCAGTCAATGATAAGTGGCTCGGGAATCGTTATTACTTGCTCCTTGAGCACCTCAACGTACTCAATCACTTTGAGTATGTGAGGGCTAACATTATGACCCTCATATTGAGGTCGAAGAATTGGGATGCGGCTTCATATTGGACTATTCTTGGAGCTCGTGAAAACATGGTCACGAGCTTAAAGTAGATCTCATAAGCGGATTTCATCTTAATGGCATTCCTTTGTAGCTCGCCATCCATCGAGAAGATCAAGACATTCTTGATCGCGGCCGACTCTTTTTGGCAGGCCTAATAGGCCTCTTTTACGGCGTTCGATGCTTGATCGGTGATGCCAAGTGCAGCCATATCTAACTCACTCAACCAATCTTCTGCCCCGTCTCGTAGTGAAAAGGGAAATAACACCAACTTGATCTGATCTTATGTTATCCCACCCGTCAAAGGAATAGAGCAACAATAATTAGTGAATTTCTCCATATGTTTAGCAGGATCCTCAGTAGGGCTCCCTCCAAACATGTTTCGCTCCACCAAAGAGATATAAGATGGACGAATCTCAAAAGTACTATTACCTGTAGTAGGGAGTTGAAATCCCTTGGGAATAGATGCAACGGTAGGCTCCGAATGGCTGGCTAGAGTAGGCACGGTTGTAGTAGGTGCAGAAATATGTGTATCCTCTTCTAAGGATGGTTTTTCTGCGACGAATTCGGCGTAAACTGTTTCAAGCGTACTCAAGTCTTCCGCTTCTTGAATTTTCTTCCAAAAGTTTCGTCTAGACGGGAGAGTCTTCTCTGGTTCGGAATCGTAGGGCACGAGAACGGACCTAGAAAATCTGGGCATAAACAAAAACTAAAGAAAAGGATGAGAACTGTCTCAAGGAACTTAGGTTCCCTGAGACGAAAAAGACAAACTAAGTAGAAACAAACAGAAAACTGTTGCCTCCCCGGCAACGGCGCCAAATTTGATAAGGGTAAAGTCGCGTCTCCTTAATCAAAGTAAACCTAATTCACTACTAACTAATAGTCAGCGGTAAGTAAGGTATCGAATCCACAGGGAGGCGGTAGTATTCTAATCTGTTAAACTAAGTTCGTCTTTAAAGTAACAATTCGGGGTTTGAGATTGAGTTCTAAACTAAAAGCAATCAACAATAACAATAAATAATAACAATAACAATAACAACTAATAATAATAACAACTAATAATAAGCAACAACAAACTAATAAGGTTGAAAACAATGAGATTAAAAGTCTAGGGTCTCAGGTTCACTAGGATTATTGTTCAGGGGTAAGGATGAAGTTAACTATCATGCAATAAAGTTATCTAAGGTCACAAGATCGGTCGCTCCAATTATGCCCTTTAGATCTACAATTTAACATGCGATCGCTATCATTAAACGAGTTCTATTTAATTGTCATAGCCTATCTTAGTCTTAACCCGGTTGGTGTCAATCCTAATTTGCGAGACTAGTTAGTTAATCCTGGCCAGTAATCAAACAACTAGAATTAAAACGATAATCAAACGATAACCATGCAATTGCAATTCAATCAATTAATCTACCCCTTCTAACAATCCTAGATCCCCTTTCAACCCTAGAAGGGAATTTAGCTACTCATAACGATATAAACAACAAAAATAATAATTAAAGTAAACATGATTAACAATAATGAAAGGATGAACAAAGAATAATTAAAGAACTAGAAGACAATTAAATTGAATAACGAAGAAAGATTGAAGAATACTGATTACAAGTTGAACTAAAGACAATCGTCTTTGATGAATAAAATCCCGAGGAAAAGTAAACTAATTAGGGTTTCTGAATTAAAGCCTAAAAGTATTCGAAAGCATAAGGAAGCATCAGGAAGCATGTCTAATTATGAAAGACGAGCTTTCTTTTTATAATACAAAAGATCTAATTAATTAGGTTAAAGTTTAGGAAAATTAGAGAAAACCGACGTCATAAACTAGCTTGCTCGATCGAGCAACATGACTCTGCTTGATCGAGCAGCCATGACACCGACTCAATCGAGCATGGGACTATTGCTCGGTCGAGCAGCTCTCATTTAGGCTTGATTCTTCGACTTTTCTTCATTTCTTCTCATTCTTTCTCGATTCCCGTGCCTAACCTTCTACGATCCGACTCCGCCATGCTTCATATCAACTCAAAAAGCTCCAAATGAATCCAATATGCATTAAAACATAACAAAAGCGGCAGAATCAATATTCTAGCTAAAATAGCATAGAAATAAGCAAGGAAAGACGGTAAATCAAGTTAAATGCATCTAAGGGAGGCATAAAATATGTATATAAATAATGATCATCAGTACTCAATCACTTTGAGTATGTGAGGGCTAACATTATGACCCTCCTTCATATTGAGGTCGAAGAATTGGGATGCGGCTTCATATTGGACTATTCTTGGAGATCATGAAAACATGGTCAGAAGCATAGAGTAGATCTCATAAGCGGATATCATCTTAATGGCACTCCTTTGTAGCTCGCCATCCATCGAGAAGATCAAGACATTCTTGATCGCGGCCGACTCTTTTTGGCAGGCCTAATAGGCCTCTTTTACGGCGTTCGATGACCTCGCATTAGGAGCGGTGGGAGGTGCCTCGTTGAGGGAACTAAGCTTACCATCGCCTTCGGCTAGGCAAAGTTGCCCATTCCAATCTGCGAAATTTGAACTATTCTTTTCCAGTTTGCATCGATCCATGAAGGATCTTAGCCATGATACGGTGGTGAGTTGTGGTGCGGGAGGTCGAACCTCATTATCGTTTGCCGACATTTCGAATTAAACAAGTTTGACTACAAAATAGGAGATGAAAGAAATGTCAACATTTATCGTTTTAAATACTTGTAAATATTTTAAATAAGTTAAGCATTTATATAATGACCTCTACCCAATTATACAAATGATTCCAAGACCCAAATTCTACATCAACTCGGGTTTATGTGAGCCACGGACTCCACGACCTTTATTAATATAATTTGGTGGGTTAAATCTTTAACCGATTCTATAATTAGAATTCTTGGTCGATGAAATACATTTATTATCATCTTTAGCCCGGAACACATGGGCCACGGACCTTAATCTTTCCGTTGAGAACAACCAAATTTCGATGTAATAACAATTTATTACCCCAATTACCCAACGTAAAAAGGAAGCACCTCGGTGAGCCGAGCCTACCACCTAATGAAATTTGGATTCATGAGTTCTATTATTTGTTAAAGTTAAGTCTCAATTTACAAAATAGAGGTCAATTCAATTTATTATCGATCTCCTTTAAATGAACTAAATTGGTGATCTATCGATAATTATAATTGACGCGGTCGATTACTCAATAAAAATACTTGTGTGATTTATATGGCGATTTGGCATGCATGCAACATATAAATAAAATGCAAGCATAAAATAAATTCCTAGTATGGCCATCCTATAAATAGAAAATCAAATAATCTATTTACAAATTCGGAAACCAACTCATTTGGTCCATTGAACTTCACATGCACGCCTCTCAAGGACACCGTCTTTATCGGAACGCGTTTCTGAATGGCTCCGTCTTTAGGAAACTCCGGAATTAAAAATAATTACAAAATGTATAATAAAAATTACAATACTTTCCTATTATACATATGTAAAAAAATAAATATTACAATAAAAGTGATAGGAGATCACAAAATATTACAACCGAATCAATATTCCATTACATTACGGATAATATCGATTACAACTATGGCCATACTAAGACAAATTACATAATTCAAAATTACATAAATCCAAAAATGACATTCATTAAACTGTCTTTTGAGGATGTTCAGGATGAAATAAATTTTTGGTCCTCTGCGGTTTATGACTATGTCATGGGGGCAAATCCGCCTGGAATGGTGCTTGAAGGTTATCTAAGAAGGACTTTAAGAGATTATGAGGTATCCAAAATTTCTTTCTTGCGAAATGGACTTTTTATAGTTAGGTTTGGGACAGTTGAACACCAGAATTTGGTGTTGAATAGGGGTGTTATGCTATTTGATGGGAAACCTATTATTCTCAGGTCGTGGGATGAGGAAGTGAAGATGACCAAGGTGTCTGTTAAGACTGTTCCCATATGGATTAAATTAGTTGGTCTTGACTTAAAGTTCTGGGGTGAGAAATGCCTTGCAAAGTTGGCGTCACTAATAGGGAAATTCATTAGGGTTGATGAGATTACTCTTATGAAAACATTACTAGGTTTTGCAAAGGTGTTAGTGGAGGTTGAATTTGATCAAATCTTTCCTGATAAGATCGTATTTGAGGATGAGAAAGGGCAGGAAGTGACTCTGGCTGTAGAATATGACTGGGTTCCTATAACATGTCAAAAGTGCAAAGAAATGGGTCATAGTCTTGAGATCTGTAGGAATAATGGCCCTACTGCTATCCCTGAACAACCCAGATGGCAAGCTCTAAGGAATCCGATTTGGAGGAGAAAAGAAGTTCTTGCTCCTGTGTTGGATCAGGCTGAATTTCCTAGTTTGCCAGTTGGTGGGAAGAGCTCAGCTACCAAAACCATAGAGTTGGAGAAAGCAGGCCCCTCTAACACGAAGACACCAGTTACTACACCATTGAATGTGCAATACAGCTCTTTATTCACACCTGCAAGGGTCATTACACGGCTTACAAGACATGAAACTAGATTGTCTGGTGGGCAAGATACTGGTTTTGTGCTGGATTTAACAATGCACTAGGGAAGTCATCTGAAATAGTGGACAAAGGAGCAGGAGATGGGGATGGCTTACCCCATCATGAATAAAATAGGAGTATGGAACATCAGAGGCTGAACAGTGAGCTGAAACAGAAATATATAAAATAGTACTTACATGAAATTGATGTGGATATATTTGGGCTCCTTGAGACAAGGGTAAAAACTGTGTCTCTAAATAAAGTAGCTGGAAATTTTTGTAATGGATGGTCTTATATTACTAACAATAACTTCCATAATGGAGGGAGAATCTGGGTGATTTGGAAGGCTCAAAAAGTTCAGACGGATGTATTGGAAATGTTTGCACAATACATTCACTTAAAGGTTAAGAATATCAATGATAGTAACCAATTCTATATTACTTTTGTGTATGAGTTCAATAAGCCTAAAGAGAGAACACCTCTTTGGGAGGACTTAACTAGACTGAATGTGGTGGATCCTTGGATTATTTTGGGAGATTTCAATAATGTTTTGCATGCTAATGATAAAATAGGGTTGCCTGTCAGGGACTCTGAGACTTTGCCTTTTCAGAAGGTCATTGATGATTGTGAGCTGCAGGATATCAAGACTATGGGGGCTTTCTTTACTTGGAATAATAAGCAACGTAATGGAGCAAGAGTATTTAGTAGGATTGATAGAGTGCTAGTAAATGATGGTTGGATCCAAAGCCGACCTAATTACTATGCTTTCTATGGACCTGAAGGTGATTTTGATCATTGTCCTTGCCTTATTGAAGAAGGAGGTGTTAGTAATAGTACTAAGAAGCCTTTCAAATTTTTTAATATGTGGAGCAAAGTTGCTGATTTTCAGGAGGTAGTGAATAGAGGGTGGTCAAACAAGATTAATGGTACCTATATGTTTCAGGTGGCCAAGAAGTTAAAGCTGCTCAAACCTATGCTTAAGAAGTTGAATAAGGAATTGTTCTCTGATATTGAGAGGAATTCTGATATTGTTCTTGAGGTGTTGATAAGCTGCCAAAAAGACCTACAAGCTGATCCTCATAACTTAGAGCTCATGGACAAGGAGTATCAAACTAGCGGTAGCTATGTAATGCTTGCTCAGGCTAAGGAGGATATCTTGAGGCAGAAAGCTAAATGGCAATGGGCCAAAGATGGGGATACTAATACTGCAATTTTCCAATGAATAATTAAACAGAGACAAATTCAAAACAAGGTATTCAGAATTGAAGGGATGGATGGGCAAATTCATGATAAGCCTGAGGATATTCAGAGGGATTTTGAGGCTTATTATCAGGATTTGTTGGGGTCTTGTGCTTCTACATCTGAATTTTTTCCTAACATTATGAATGAAGGCCCTGGAGTTCACGTGAGGGATTGGGATAACTTATGAAGGATGCCTACTGATGCTGAAATCAGGAATGTTGTATTTTCCATTCTTGATGAGAAGAGCCCAGGGCCGGATGGATACACTAGCTGCTTCTTTAAATCAAGTTGTGGCATTATTAAGGCTGATATCTTCAATGCTGTCAAAGATTTCTTCCATACAGGGCAATTGTTGAAGCAAATAAATTCTAATAATTTGGTCCTTATTCCAAATATTGACAACCCAAAAAGTGTTAAGGACTTTAGACCTATTGCATGTTGTAATACTCTTTATAAAGTTATTTCCAAGCTTCTTTGTAATAGGATGGCTGAGGTCCTGCCAGCTTTCATCAATCCTTCTCAAGCAGCTTTTATTAAGGGGAGGAGTATTATTGGGAATAGTCTAATTAGTCAGGACCTGGTGAGACTTTATGCCAGGAAGAATTCATCTCCCAGATGTTTGATAAAAGTGGATCTCAGGAAAGCTTATGATACCATTGAATGGGAGTTTGTGTATTCAATTCTGAAGAGTCTTTAGTTCCCTCCTGAATTTATCAGGTTAATCCTTCAATGTGTTACTACTACCTCTTACTCTATTGTACTAAATGGACAACTTTATGGCTACTTTCAAGGTAAAAGAGGTCTCAGACGAGGTGATCCATTGTCCCCTCTTTTGTTTACCTTGTGTATGGAGTACCTCAGCAGGATCTTACTGGTTATAAGAGATATGAAAGGATTCAAGTTTCACCATCTTTTTAAAGGGCTTAAGTTGAACCATTTGATGTTTGCTGATGATCTATTAATTTTTTGCAAGGGAGATATCAAGACTATCTTTATGCTGATTGAAGGCTTCAGTAGCTTTTCAAAAGCTTCGGGTTTGCTGATTAATAATGAGAAATCTGATATCATCTTGAAGGGTGTAGACAATGACACTGAGGATTTCATTATTGATCATACTGGCTTCAGGAAAGGCTCTCTACCTTTCAAATACCTTGGAGTGACAATCTCTAACAAAAGGTTATCAAAGATTGACTGTAATGTACTGGTTGAGAAGATGATTGGCAGGATTAAGGGATGGAACAAGAGGAATATCTCCTATACTGGCAGATTAACCTTAGTTAAATCAGTACTGAACACTCTGCATAATTATTGGGCTCAAAGTTTCATCCTCCCTATGGGTGTGATTGATAAACTCAAGGCTAATGTGCAGGAATTTCTTATGGGAAGGGGAGGATACCTATTCCAAGGCCCCTTTAGTAGCTTCGTCTACACTTTGCAAAGGAAAGGACCAAGGAGGTCTAGGTATTTTTGATAGTAGGCTGTGGATTGCAGCAGTGAGAAAATTGGCTTGGTGGATCCTTGTGAAGAAAGATCATCTGTGGATCAAATCGATTGATAAAATCTATCTCAGAGGGAGGGACTGGCTTGCCTATGAACCTAAATCCTCTATTTCATGAGCATGGAGAAAGATTTGTACAATCAAGAACTCTTTTAATATAGGCTTTTCACAAGGACTTTGGCTTGATGATGGTGATAGTTATACTATTTCCAAAGCCTACAGTTGGCTTAGTGAAGTGAATGAGGTGAAACCTCCTTAGTGCAGAATTGTTTGGAACAGAATGAATATTCCTAAACATAATTTCATTTACAGGTTAGTCTGTCAAGAAAGATTGCTCACTATGGACAGGATTCAGAAGATGGGTTTTGGAGGGGATGCTACCTGCTTCCTCTGTGGTGCCAGTCCTGAAAATCACCAACACCTGTTTTCTGAATGTTGCTATACTAAGAGATGCTACAGATGCTTTGAAGACTAGATTTTGATTCATCCTAGAGGAGTTTACACAATCAATGCAATGCTAAAGATGAGAACACAGAATGCTTTCAGAAGGAAAGTTTACTGGTCTCTGTTTGTTGCCATTCAATACGGGATATGGATGGCTAGAAACAGATGTAGGATGGACAGCTATGTAACTAGACTTGAGGCACTTCTACAGGAAATCAAAAACCAGGCTAGACGAAGACTTCTGCATATACATTTGGGTACTATAGATTGGATGATGCTCAATGGTGTCGAGACAAAGGATTAATGTAATGGATTGTTGCTTTGTAGTTAATAGCTTATGTTGTTGTTTATCCTAATTCTTTGAGGATTTACTAGGTTGTATAAGTGTTGGACTTGTTTTGATTTTAATAGAACTTACATTTACACCAAAAAAAAATGACATTCATCCATTCAAACTGAAGCATAATTATATGTAAAACTCATGCAATATAATGTGTCAAATCGCCCTAATAAAACTTATATCGAATATAGCCCGATTTTATGCAAATGCGTGATAATAACCAATTAAAATCACAAATTAATAATTAAATCAAAAATAAGTCCAAGTTAATTATCCTAACTATTTGAGAATAATTCAACTCGGTTTTGTATTATTGCTCATTTTTTAACCTTATTAACATAACATTTATGCAATAATTCCAAATTTAATTACAATAATTTATAAATTTGAAAATTAAAATTTTGCATATTCTGAAACATTCCTAGGAACATCATCATGTCAAAGTTTTGGTAAAAAAGTTTTGAATTTTTTTACAGAAAAATATAGTTGCATTTAAGTGATTTTATCAAATAAAGTACTAAAAACACACGAAAATTAATCTAATTAATTTTCTACATATATAACTGATATGTAAAATATACATGCAACAAATAATAATTTTCTCACACCATAAGTTTTTTTTTAGCTATTTATGCTAAAATAGTGACCCGGTCGATAACACGACACGTACCCGACACGGAGTTAGCAGGTTCGAGTTGACACATTTTGACCCATTTAAGTAAATGGGTCGACACGAACACAACACGAAAATTAAATGGGTCGGGTTAGGGTTGGGGTCTTACGACACGAACCCGACACGAATAACCCATTTAATCAAAGTCGGTCGTAATTAAGTTGGGTTTGATATTAACTTATTTAACCAATATTCTCATATGACTTATATCATATATGGAGTTAGCCCAAACTAAAGAAATATTCAAACGAGATGTTGAAATCCTATAATTGGGTTAAACAAGTCATTCAGCTTAAATTGGTCAGATGGGTTATTGAGTATAATAAAATTGACTTGTTTAAATTAAATGGGTTAAACAGGTCGGGTTGGGTTATAAGAAAGTTAATTGAGTTGGGTTAGGGTTGAGATGTATAACCCGTTTAAGTAAATGGATTGGGTTAGGGTTGAGGGGTAGATGACCCATTTATACGTGACACAAACACGAATCCGACACGACAAGACCTGTTTACCAGGTCTATTTATGACCTTTTAACCATTAAAAATCATAACTTATGCAAAATAAATCATATTTATCTCAACTTTTACATTCAGTAGGCAAAATATTCATGTGATATCATACAAAAATTTCATGGACAGATTCTGTGACACCCTCAAATTTGCGGAAAGAAAAAAAATAATTTAACTAAATAAAAGATTAGAATACATAACGAAGGTGTCTTAAAATAAAAAGGTTCAACAAAAAGGAAATAATATTATACAAAATGAATATCCAAAACGAGAGACATATCTCCCGTATAAATACGAAATAAAAGAGTGTATAATACTATACAATCCTAAAGAACCGAATATAGGTCCAAGGTAAATACTTCGCTCGCTAGCTCGTCAATGTACCCAATGTATGCATCACAAACCTGTCAACCGCATTAAATATAAACACGGAAGCCACAGTCAGTGGGGAGTAACTCCGAGTTCTCCCAGCAACGAAATGTCGAGTTTAATTAAACATGAATAACATAAAAGCAATGTATATTGAAAATACAAAACCTTAACATATATGATATGCTCTTCATGTTATGAAACAAATAACTAACATATAACCTAGCATATGAAAGCTATCATGTGAAACGCTTTACAATCTACAACAAGAGGTAGGGAAGCTGGTATGCTAGCCAGAGGTACCATTAACATGGCATGAGACACCAAACCCTAATCAACAGTAAATCATGTGAATCAGTTACCAACTGGTAGCCAAATCTATCAACTTGCCGCGCTTGACAATTCACCTCTAAGATCATAGAACATAAAACATGAAGACCAATCCGTTAGAAAACAGCATAAGTTCTTAGACCGTCAATAGTTCGACTTCTGTATAACTCGAGTCTATACCACAAGGTAGGAGAAAACATCTAGTCTAGACTGATCAGACCTCCTCCTAGCGACAAACAGCTAACCCATTCCCTGTCTCATTACCAAACAGTATGAGAATCCTATGTAGCGACACCCCTAAGCAGAGGTGTAGTACTTAAGCTGCGCTCCATTCCCAACGTGGAAAGGTGGAAGCAATTAGGCAGACATGCCCCCGGCTTGGTATCAAAAGGCCCAGGCCAGTGACACAAAAGCTATCAAGCTGTGAACTCCATATGCTCGTTAAAGATAGTAAGGCCTATCAATGTCATGGTCCAAGGTGCTCATTTAGAATTAGAATGGTCAAGACGCCATATAATCATAATTCTCTATGGGTACTTAGTCAACACGACACCAACCATATAATCAAAACAGTCACGGGAAAAACTTCCTATCATGTGACTAATTGCACATAAATCATATTCAAATATCATATCGCCTCATATCTACTAAGGCTCATTCATTCATTCATTAAATAAAAACCTTACCTGAAGACAAATCCCCGACCCGAGTCCCGCGACGGGTCATCAGTCAAAACGGGGCTGACTAGATCTTAGTTTGACCAAACCCGTTTGGTCAAACCGGCTAGAAACAGAGTCTTTACGAATTAGACTTGAACATAAAAATCATCATATTCATTACATGTTTATTTTATTAAACTTCTAACATGTGAATTATTAAATCTTACGAAAAACCCGCTTGACTTAAAGGATATCAAATTAAACTACGATCTCGTATTATAATTTCTAACATGTGAGAAATAATAATTTTATGAAAAACCTTTTTAATTAAATATTTTACTTATTAACATGTCCCACTTGCTAAATATTACAAAACACGATAAATTAACACTAAACTCAAAAACCGTCACAAGTCCAAAGTGGGAC
This sequence comes from Heliosperma pusillum, assembly GCA_022085475.1. Taxonomy (NCBI): domain Eukaryota; kingdom Viridiplantae; phylum Streptophyta; class Magnoliopsida; order Caryophyllales; family Caryophyllaceae; genus Heliosperma; species Heliosperma pusillum. The sequence continues at coordinate 40,314 of JAIUZE010066683.1, read as the reverse complement.
CCACGGGCTGATTTGGGCCGAGACCAAACATGGGCCTGGACTGGGCCCACGGCTGTTTTGGGGCTGTTTTGGCTAAAATTTCTAAAACCGTTTCTTACTATTTTCCCGCATGCTTAACATATTTAAAACCCGTCATAACAACAACAAAACAAACAAGTATCGACACAAAACCCAAGGACCATACCCGGACCAAATCCAGACCGGCTGGACCGGCCTGAACCGGCTGGTTTGGGTCGGGTTTCCAGCCCCACCTCCGGCCACCCTACACGGTCCAAAACCACCACCCCTCCAAATTAATTCTAACATGATTTTTATTAACAACATCCATTTTTAAACATCCAATTCAACCATCATTCATATAAAAATCATGGTTATAAATAAATCATACAAATATGTCAAGCACACTAACATATTAAAAATTTCATACAACATATAAGTCATACTACTTATCATGTTACTACTAAAAATCATAAGTAAGTAACTAATACACATGAACAAAAAATAAGGGTGAACCAAAAAACAAAAGAACAACAAAAGCTATGTAAACATTAATTGTGAGTAACTCGGAAATCGTTACCGAGCTAAGCAAAATCAGTAGCCACAAAAAATAAGAAGTAAAGAAAAACCCGTCTACTAATCTTCACCCAAACTATACGAGTCACCAAACTCGTCTTCAAAATCTTCCCCTATAAGAAATGACAAGAATAATATTGTTAGAATTAAAACTTGATTTTCCATAATTAAAGTGTTGAAAACGATTTTGTCGGAATTGAAAATAAACCGTACTTGAAGATGGAGAGCGAAGAGGAGATTCTAGAAATATAAGTTAGGAAGGATTTGAATAAGAAATGAAGGTTTTATGACGATTTTGCTCAAGAACGACGAAGAACGATGAAGAACGACGAAGAACGATGAAGAACGATTAAAGAAAGTGTTAATTTGATCTTAATTTGATTTATTGTAAAATGAAAAGTTGTTAGTGAGTAAATGTGGTGAGGGCCGTGTGTTTATAGAGAAAATAATGAGTCGGGTTTTGAAATTGTTGTTACGGAATTAACTCGGGTTTAATAATTATATTACGGTAATTGATTAGATATAATTATATATTAAGTTAATTAAATTAAATATCAAGATATTATGTTATTGTAATCAAAAGAAAGACAAATATCTAGTCCTATTAGAGGGTAAGAGTGCCGTGTGAAATGGTGATTGTCGGGTATGTTTTGTAAACGGTTTTGCGTAATTTTCGTTGACGGATCGATAAAGTTATAAATATCTAAGATATTATTATTAGTTTAATAAAAAGAATGAAAATATCCTAAAGTGAGTGGAAAAAGGTGACATGGGCGTGTGACTCATGCCAAAGTCGGGTTTCGGGTTTGTTTCGGGATTTAGATGACTCGGGAATAGTTAAATGACGTTCGGGTTAAAACCGTAAAAGTTATTCTTTAATTCCAAATAAATTCAAAATAATTATATTAAATTTTCATAAATCCAAATAAATATTAATAAAAATAAATTAAATATATTATTTTTTTAAATAAAATTTCGGTCTTCAAAATTACAAGGCGAGTCGGAAAAAGTCAACGAAAGTCAAAGTTGACTTAAAAACGGAATTCTCATGGAATCTCTCAAAAATTCCAAATACGAACTCGGAATTTCAAAATTCAACTGGAAACAATAAATTCCACTTTAAAACTTAAACAGACTGAAAAGTATCCTTAAGATATTTACTAGACAAATTGGGTACTTTACGGGTTGTTACAGATTCGAACTAAAACTAATTTTATCAAATAAAAGTTCATTTTATTCATTAAAATGTAACTATTTAACTAAAAATCATCAAATAAAGCAATAACCATCCATAAACCATCAATATGACCTAAAGAAATTTTAGGACCAGAAGGTATATCATGCATAAAAATTTCGCGACTTTATCATCTAAAACACAAATTTATAGTTTTATTTAGTTACTTTAACTAGTAAAAACTTATAAAACCGATTTGCATGCAACATCCGTATAATCTAATACCAATTTTTAGGTTCATATACCTACTCATAAGACTCTTCTTATGATATAATAATGAACTCTGTAATTATTTTCCAAGATCTAGTGAATGCAAACAAAAATAAAACAAAGTAGAGAAGAAAATTGTTCCTCACAATGTTGTTTTGGTCGAGTAATGGGCACAAGGACAAGACTCCTTCTTATTCTTGTTATTGATCTTGAGATAAGTGGATGAACTTTCTAGTTCCAAGTGTAGGAACTCTCCTTGGTAACGCACCAAGACTATCCCTTATCACTCAAATGTAAGCTTACTAGAACTACAAATGAGTAGCCCTTAAAACCGAGTACAACACGTTTCAAATTACTACTCTAGTAGTATTGTGTTAATACTTGAACACAAGTTATATGAAACATCTAAAGTTTCTAAGTATCTTGTAATTTCTAGCGAGATGTTGTATATTATTTTCTATGAGATAAAGTGAGTAAAACAAGAGGAAAACATCCTCTTTTATTTACTTACCAAAACCGGCAAAACATGCCAAAAGAGGTGATTACTTTTTGGTTTTTTCCTTGTAAAAAAAATAGGGTGGCTATAGGAGTTTAAGCTACTAATCATGATGCCTAATCTTGATTAGAACAAAATTAAAGCCTAACCCTACCCTACTTAAAGCACAACCGGTTTTAAATGAAAAATGGAGTACATTTTATATTTGTGATTTTGTCATTTGTCATACATGTGACATATGACATGTGACATGATCTTATCTTATAAATGTGCATTTAACTAATTTAAATGCAATTTCATAACAAATAAATTAAACTTACCATTTTAAGTTATAATTAATAATCACACACACACACACACACACACACACACACACACACATATATATATATGTAATGGGTCATCTCATATTTGGTTAATATAATCTACAACTAATTGTAATCATAATCAACTAATCATGCTTATCTCAAATGTTTCATAAACATTAAGCATTCTTAGTAATACAACAATTAAATTAACAAATTGAATCTTATTTAAAGACATTACAATAAGATATCATTCTCACTTATAATAAAAACTTGTTCAATTTAAGAGATTAATTAATCTGTATCGCTATACAATTAATTAACTTTCATGATAAGGGAATCGTCCTTTCGGTGTGACCTCTAGGTATCAACTGATCACCACCGTCATTTGACAGTAACGTCGAACTCTAGTAAGCCAATTATTACCGATTAATGTGGACCTGTTGACTATAATGTTAATCATCCCTTTGTATTCTTGTTATTGAGATTTAATTAAGTGATCGCACTATTGTTGAGGACATTACTCCAACACCTCAGTAGACTCAGGTTACCATCCCTGCTCTAAAAACCACCAATTGACCCTGAACCGCAGCCACAAGCGTCGATGTTCCATCTCACCGCAGCGAGACAAACCCGGATCATTAATGTGCACATCCAACACGTAGCGGGATAACTACGAGGGCGAACTCGGGGTGTGATCCGTCTCCCAACGATGTAACAACCCGAAAAGTACCCAATTTGCTTAAGCAATAGCTTATGGATACTTTTCAGTAGAACTTAAGTTTTTAATATAGGAATTTTTGTTCCGAGTCGTATTTTGAAATTCCGCGTTCGTATTTGGAATTTTTGAGAGATTTCATGAAAAGACCGTTTTTGGTCATCTTTGACTTTTCTTGACTTTTAAAACCGTCTTTGACTTTTCTTGACTTTTTAAAGTCGTCATTGACTTTTCTTGACTTTTAAGTCGTCCTAAACTTTTCTTGACTTTTAAGTCATCTTTGACTTTTCTCGACTTTTCAGTCAACTTTGACTTCCGTTGACTTTTCCCGACTCGTCTCATAAGTTGAAGACCGAAATTTTATTTAAAAAAATAATATTTTTGATTTATTTTTATTTAGATTTATTAAGATTTATCATAATTTAATATAATTATTTTGAATTTATTCGGAATTTAAAGAATAACGTTTACGGTTTTAACCGAACGTCATTTAACTATTCCCGACGCATCGTAATGCGCGCAACAAAATCGAAACTCGACTTTGGCATGAGTCACGCGTTGATGTCATCGTTTTCCACTCACATGAGATAGTTTAATTCTTTTGATTAAACTAATAAGAATATCTTAGATATTTTTCAACTTTATCGATCCGTTAACGAAAATTACGCAAATCGAGCAAAAACAGACCGATGCTCACCATACCACACGGCTCAAAAGTCCTCTAATAGCCTTGATATTTTCATTACTTTTGATACAATAATCATAATATCTAGATATTTGTTATAATTAACTTTATCGTTAATTATATTTAATCGTTTACCGTAAAACAATTAGTAAACGCGAGTCAATTACGTAACAACAATTTCAAAACCCGACATCATTATTGGCCTATATTTACACGGCTCCAACCACCCATCATAACTCACAAACAACTTTTCATTTTACAACAAATCAAATTAAGATCAAAACATCACTTTATTTGATCGTTCTTCGTGTTCTTCGTCGTTCTTCAATTGTTCTTCATCGTTCTTGAGAAAAACCTTCATAAAATCTTCATCTCTTAATTAAATCCTTCCTACTTTATATTTCTAGACTCTCCTCTTCGCTCTCCATCTTCACGTACGGTTTAATTTCAATTCCGTCAAGATCGTTTTCAACACTTTAATTATGAGAAATTTAGTTTTATGTGCTAATAATGTTTTTCTTGTCATATTTTTATAGGGGAAGATTTTGAAGACGAGTTTGGAGACTCGTATATTTTGGGTGAAGAGTAGGAGGGCTTCTTATTATATACTTCTTATTATTATTTTGGTGCTAATTGTTTTGGCTAGCTAAGGTAACAATTCCGTTTTACTCGACGAATTAATGTCACATAGGCTTTTGTTTTGGTTCATGTTATGGTTTTTATGATTTAAGTTAGTAACATAGCTTTAGCTTTTGTTTATTTTATTTTTGGTTCATCTTTTATTTTGGTTCATATTATTATGATTTAAGAATTTTTGGTAGTAACATGATAAGTAATGATTTTTATCATGTTGTATGAAGTTTGATAATTTTCCATAAAGTTATGATTTTTATGATTTTGTATGAATTTATAATATGTTTAGTGTTCTTGGTGAATTTGATGATTTTCCATAAAGTTATGATTTTTATGATTTTGTATGAATTTATAATATATTTAGTGTTCTTGGTGAAGTTTGATGATTTTCCATAAGTTATGATTTTTATGATTTTGGATGAATTTATAACAAGTTTAGTGTTCTTGATAAATTTTGATGATTTTTAATAAGTTATGATTTTTTTATGTTGTGTAGGAAATTTTAACAAGTTTAGTGTTCTTGATAAATTTCGATGATTTTAATAAGTTATGATTTTGTATGAATGATTGTTAAAATGGTTGTTTGTTAATTAAAAACAAGTTTAGAATTGATTTGGTGTGGTTGATGATTGAACCGTGGAGGGGGGTGAGAACCGGACCAGACCAGACCGGTCCAGGCCGGTTCAGACCGGTCTGGGTTGGTCCATGGTGGGTCCGGGATTTGGTCTTTGGGTTGTGTCGATGTTTGATTGATTGGTTGTTGTTTTGACGGGTTTTAAATATGTTAAAGCATGCGGGAAATATTGGAAAACGGTTTTTAGAAATTTTAGGCAAAACAGCCCATTGAGCCCAAATCAGGCCGTGAGGCCCAAATCAGGCCCATGTGGGGTCCGGCCCAACTCAGCCCGTGGGTCCCACTTGGGGACTTGTGACGGTTTTTGAGTTATCGTCATTTTTATCGTGTTTTGTAATATTTAGCAAGTGGGAAATATTAATAAGTAAAATATTTAATTAAAAAGGTTTTTCATAAAATTATTATTTCTCACATGTTAGAAATTATAAGACGAGATTGTAGTGTACGTCGTTGAAATCATTTAAGTCAAGCGGGTTTGGTATAAATATATAATTCAAAGTTTAGAAGTAGTAATTAAAATAACATGTAATGAATATGTTGATTTTATGTCTATGTGATAAGACTCTGTTTCTAGCCGGTTTGATCCAACGGGTTTGGTCAAACTAAGATCTAGTCAGCCCCGATTTGACTGATGACCCGTCGCGGGACTCGGGTCGGGGAGTTGTCTTCAAGTAAGGTTGTATTTAATTAATGAATTAGCCTTAGTAGATATGAGGCGATATGATATTTGATTATGATTTATATGCAATTAGTCACATGATAGGATGTTTTTCCCGTGACTGTTTGATTATATGGTTGGTGTCGTGTTGACTAAGTACCCATAGAGAATTATGAGTATATGGCGTCTTGACAATTCTAATTCTAAATGAGTATCTTGGACCATGACATTGATAGGCCAGTACTGTCTTTAACGAGTATATGTTCACCTGATGATAGCTTTTGTGCCTCGGCTTGGTGGGTTTATATCCAAGTCGGGGCATGGCTGCCTAGTTCCATTTTGGAAATGGAGCCAGCTTAAGTACTAGCCATCTCTGCTTAGGGGGTCGCCTAGTAGAGTTTCTCATGTACGGTTATGTCATGGGACGGGGAATGGAATAGATGTTGTCGCTAGGTCTGATCAGTCTAGGACTAGGATGTTTTCCTACCTTGTGGTATAGCCTCGAGTTACAGAAGTCGACTATTGACGGTTCTAAGAACTTATGCCTGTTTGTAGAAGTATTGGTCTTTCATGTTTGTATGATTCTATGAGTTCTAGAAGGTGAGATGCAAGCCGGCTAGGATTGATAGAGTTTGGATTAACGGTTGATAACTGATTCACATGATTACGTGTTGATTAGGGTTTGAGTGTATCAGGGCCATGTTACATGGTAACCGCTGAGCCAGCATACCAGCTTCCCTACCTCGAGTTATATTTTATTATCGGATTCACATGAAAGCTTTCATATGATAGGTTATATGTAAGTTAATTGTTTCATAACATGAAAAGCATATCATATATGTTAAGGTTTTGTATTTTCAATATACATTGCTTTTATGTTATTCATGTTTAATTAAACTCGACATTTCGTGGCTGGGAGAACTCGGAGTTACTCCCCACTGAATGTGGCTTCCGTGTTTATATTTAATGCGGTCGAACAGGTGGTGAATGCATATTTGGGGTACATTGACGAGCTAGCGAGCGAAGTATTTACCTTGGACCTATATTCGGTTCATCGTTTGTATATTATTATGCACTCTTTTATTTCCGTATTTATACGGGAGATATGTCTCCCGTCTTGTATATTTCTTTTGTAGAATTTTATTCCGTATTGTAACGAACCTTTTTATTATGTAATGACACCTTCGTATGGTATTCGTATCTTTTATGTATTTAAAATATTTTTTTTCTTTCCGCAAATTTGAGGGTGTCACACAACTAGGGTTCTAACTAAGAGATCATTCTTATCAAAAGCTCAAAGGTAGCCCGAGAAAATTAAACCAATACAAGAATCAAGATAACCCAATTTGATAAAACGAGGCTGAAATTTAGAAGAACAAGATCCGCCAAGTTCAAATTGGAGGTTGGAGGAGGAGAGGATGTTGGAGGTTGGGGAATGATTATAGAGTAGGACAATGTTAGAGGAGGACAATGTTAGAGGAGGAGAATTAGATTGGAGGAGGAGGTTGGAGGTTGCCATTGCTACTCAGAGAACTTATCTTCCGTTATAATAAGGTTAGAAGAAGACGAGGAGGAGGCTTGGTATGAGGTTTGAGTTGGAGGACGAGAAGGAGGTGGTGGTTGAAGGGTGGATGTTATAGGTTGTATCATCGTTGACATGAACATTTACATTCTCTTGTAATATTTAACTCATTGCTATTTTTTACAATGTAAAATTATTGATGACTTCTACCATTGTTTATAGAGCGCATAAATGCAAATATAGGAACACCAAACATCAGATTTTGGAATATATCCAAACAGTAAAAATGTTTTTTGTTCTTCTCGCTAACAGTGCCTAGCACTTAAATTTTAGTCATTCACTTTACGTCTATGCAACAAACGATGGAAAAGAGCTACTACTCATTAGTTTTTTTTATATAATCTCATATTGGAATGGGGACATGTACAAGTTCGCCTGTAGTAATTGATATTGAATGCCAAAACTTCAACTTTTTCAAGGATAAAAATCTCGGGCTTTCTTTTGTTTTTACTCTAATTATATTACTCAAAAAAGGAACCTCTCTAATGGTACAATCTTGATGAATGTCGATTCAATTTCACAAACAAAGATCTATATTATATAACCCGAATGAAATTTAGGTAATGATTTTAATCCCAAAACTGTGTTTCGTGAGCTGGCTACACTCAAGGGATCAAACTATGCTGATATAAATATATTGGGGTATGGCGCGCGCGCGCCATACAACAACTAGTTAATTATAAGAGTTTGTAGTAAGTTCTATGTCCCCTCTACTGGCGGACCCAGGTAGGGTCCGTCTTGGTCGATTTCAAAGCAACCTCTATAATGATATTAATCCATCCTTGATGTGCCCAATTGATCGTTTCAGAAGTTACAAGGTCTTCCACCGCATTCCAGTATTTGTTCATGCGGATGTGGCTAGTGGACGCTAACGTACAAAAACTGATCAACCAGGTAGAAGGACATTAGATTTTTAAAGCTCAACCGAGTGTCCTCATCAATCACCTCGATCCTCTGAAAAATGAGCTTTTACTTAGCCGTGGTCATAGAGGTTGCAGAAGACGTCCCGCCTATAAATTTATCCGTATCTGGTTGCTTAGGTACCTACAAAATAAGATTTCAATAATTGAATTAAAACGTTACTAATAGAATTAAGATAATTATTTTTTTTCCAGTTAAAAATAATAAAATAAATACTAACTAATAAAAGGGGTTATCAAAATAGTATCGCGACAGTAAGACACAAATTTTATTAACCACATCCATTTTCGGTCGAAAAGAGTTAAGAAAAATATTTAATTAATGCAATAACCATTTTCCATGACACAAAGGAAAAGAAAATTGGCACTACTCATCGTCAACAACAACAAAACCTAAAGACCTACTGCAACAACAAAACCTAAGATTTAGGGTACAAAACATGTTTAAAAAGAAATAACAAAAATAGAAGAAAAGAAGAGACATGACATATATATGAAATGGAAGGGAGGAGTAAGTGAGAAAAGTAAACCTTGAATGAAGAATGTTTAGGAGGCATGCTTTGTTGTTCTTGTTCTGATGATGAAGAATATTTCTTAGTTTAAAAGGAGATAGTATATATATATATATATATATATGTAATTAAACAGAAGTGGAAGCGGCAAGCAGACTAGCAGAGATGCATATGAAATATTGAATATGGATGAAAAGCAGCAAATATACAACCGTTTGAATTTGAATTATAATGTAAAATCACTGAATAATGTTGTAATCTAGGCCTTAAGGAGATATTATTACTTCCTTCATTTCATTCCCACTTTATTTACTTTTTTTTTTTTTAACTTTCCATCCCATTTTTAAACTTCATTTTCAAACTGCCTTCTCTATTATGTTCGTGGAATCGTGGGACTCTTTATTATATTACATCCTTTGGTGGATGCGAACCCATCACGAATCCATACACCGCACTAGACCAGTTCTCTAGTTCAGGTGTAATGTCATCCATTGTCATTTGGAGTACAACAGAAGGTAAACTAGAGTGTGTATTCTTACCTTGATTCTGTGACTGCACAATTGTCCACACATGACCACCATCATGACCATCCTCCTCAGCCTCAGGTATGACGGCCAGATTTGCCGGTGTCTTCTTTGGGATTAGCGAGCTTCTTTGGCCGTCCTCCCTTCTCAGTATTTGTATTCCTCCATTTTCCATGCCATTTGTGCCTGTTTATTAGTACGTAAAATATTGAGTTATCAAATCTCCCCACACTTATCTCTTACTCGTCCCCGAGTAAGCTCATAAACTAAGACAAAAACACATTTAATTATAAGAATAAATAACTTAAAAATGTATAAAAGTAATAAGACTGGGTCACGGATATACTCGACGCTTAGTGGTTTTATGATTTTATTTTTATATTTTATATTAAAAATAGGAACCGTATCGGAAACCGTATATCCGGTTTTAAATTTTGCCGATACGTATGTATCGTATATACGGAAATTCGTATCGGATATACGGAAATCCGTATAATTGAAACCATATATCGTATCGGATACATATAATAAAACCGTATCGTATATTTTTGTTCAGTCCTACCCGTCATAAATGACAATTTGTGATACAACAAACACAAATTGGTTTCGGATTGATTTTTCAAAAGGATCATTTGTTGACTCTTTTACAAACTACCCCTCTCTCTCCTCTGGAAATATACCTTTGTCAGCCATTAGTCATGTCTCTTATTATCTTCACTTTATCGCATTCAATTGAACTGGAGACGGCCGCTCTCGCGTCACTCCTGCATTCAATTTGGGTTTATTTATACACACTATTTATCATTTAAGTACCGAGGAATTGAGAAACACAATGAGCTCCACCTTGAAAGGTGTTATTTCATCCCTTTTTTTTTACCACTGTTCCAATTTATATTTAAACATTTCTTATCTTTTCAGGGAAGAGGAAGCGGCCGGAGAGTGAGATCGTCTCGGATACAGAGTTCATCTCGGATACGGAGAGCGTCAGTAGCAATTTCCAGGTTATGTATTTGGTTTTTGGATTTCTTCAACTTCATACAAATCTGATTTTTTGAGCCTTTTCATTGTAGTATTTTGACAGTGGAAATATTCAAGATTGGATTTTTTTAGCCTTCAATATATTATATATATGATTTCTTCAACTTCAACTTCAACATTGCTTTCTTGCTGTGTCACTCAGTTTTTCTTTTTATTTATTTATATTTTGGTTTTTGGGTTTGCAAAGTGTTGCAAGACTTTCTTGGAGAGTTTAAGTGAATCCATCCATGTTTTTCTCATAACACAGACTAAAGTTAGGGAATAAGTGTCGTTATGAACTTACACTCATAGCTGTCGGAAATGCTCCATGTTTTTCTCATAACACAGACTAAAGTTAGGGAATAAGTGTGGTTATGAAATTACACTCATAGCTGTCGGAAATGCAAGGCTGAACTTTTATTCTTTTTGTGAATATTTCTGCACTAACAGGCACATAATACCCTCTCAAACATGGACACACTGAAATATGATATTTTGAGAGAGCTTATAAAGTGCAGGATTCGAATTTCTCCGTATGAGAATATTCATGGTTGGAATGATAAAACTCTGTGGGAGAAATTAATGCATAATCTTCATGATAAGGGTTGGCGTCTTTCAAATAACTCTATAATGGATACTATTGTCGACTTAGAAAAAATATACCTTGATGGCTCATTGCGTAACCCGACTAATGGCTCATTGCATCACCCGGATAATGTTGATTTTTGGATGTATCTCTGCACGGTCTTTGGTCCGAATCATGATCATGGTCCCTTGATTACCCATCAGTTACAACGGTCAATTCTGCCAAGAACTTCTACTGTGACTTGTGTTGCGGAAATTTCCAGTGGCGACGAGGATTGTAGTGTAGAGTGGGTGGAAACCAAAATGGAATATAATAAAGAAACACGAGCTATAGAAACTAGTGATGTCACGGAGGAGGAGATGCGGGAAAGACGAAAGGGTAAAAAACCAAAAATACAAAAACTTGTGGAATATACTACACATGGGCCTCGTTACAATACGCCAAACCCCTTAAATCCACATCCAGGCAGATTCTTTTTGCAATCAAATGTTACCTGCGTTGATCAGACATGCCTAGTGGATTTATATTACGAAGATACTAAACACTTATCTGGTACTGAAGTTGGGAGTCTTCTTTTTAGTTTGTCCCCAGCGAGTTCTGAATATCAGGCTATGGTGAAGTTTTCGCCTGAAGAGAGGAAGGCTGCATTAAACCAATTTCAGCATCTAACAAATATTGCTCCTGTACCACAGCGATCCACTCCTTATTTTCCCAATTACAATCAACACAGTAAGCTTCATTTCTATTGCTATTGTTTCGTTTGATGATCAATTTTTCAAGACTCTCTTTGGTAGATGGACCGGGATCTAAAAGTGTACGGACTATATGCTAGTATAAAGCTGTATTGTTATAATTATCTCATTTAATGATCAATTTTTTAAGATCCTCTCTTTGGTAGATTGACCGGGATCTAAAAGTGCCCCGACAATATGTTATAAAGCTGGAATGATTTATGTATATCCCGATTTTTATGTGTCGTGCTCACTTTTTTCTCGTCTTGTTCTTTATTTTGCAGATTACCATGTTTGAAGGCCGGTAGAGATTAAATGAGCCCTTAAGCTTGTAGCGTTATAACATGTTTTGAGGAGCACCTAATTAGCAAAAGCTACTCAAGGCTAGCAACTTAGCCAAATGCTGAATCGACAACTTAAGGGCCGTAACCCTAAACCCAAAAATGTTTCTGTTTTTATTTAAGATTTAGATGTTATTTAGTAATAGAACTTTAGTTTAATTTTTGTTTAATTCGCTATAGCTTAATGATTGATTATTATAATTATTAGTACTTAATTTTTATTATAATTTATATATTTCGGTACTATCTAGCGGTCCGTGAGGAATACGAGCATTAAATCTTATATTAAAATTATAAAAAAGAACGCATTTTTGCCTAAAACCGCCCAATGTGACTGTCACGAGGTTCTCGACAAGTATTTTAAGACTAATTCCGCAACCGTGACCAATTCCGCACTTTATAATTACTTGTGCAGCCAATTCTGGAGGCGAAACAACTCTCTCTGAGATCGTCAAATCCAAGGCTAAACAGATCTCTGCAGTTAATCTAAATTCTAGTGGCACTCATTTGCTACTTTCTGGTGGTGATACCGGGGTATCTGTTATCAAAGATAGAAGTGATAACGTTCAGCAATGCGGTGATATGACCAGAAATGTTCAGGCAGGAGAACTCCAACAACAGTCTGCAAGCAAAAAAGCCAGGGTGGAAGCATCAAGTTCAAATGTGCCCTACACACAAATGAGGTTATTTACAAGGCAAAATCGCAGGCTTTAGTGTCATAGAATCGCAACAAACAGGCGAGACTATGTCCCAGGCCTTAACGTAATGTAACCTGATTATTAATACGTTAGCTATAATATTACGCTTTAGTGTCATAGAATCGCAACAAAAGATTATCAGTACATTGTATGCGTCCTTTGTAGCTAGCAAGTTGAATCCATTGCATAACAATGGCGTCAAAGAGAGAAAAATAAGAATAGAGGAAGAAGGGAGTTCCTGAGGATAGGTTGTGTGGACGAACAAAATAGATTGAGCAACCTATTTGTTAGGTTAGGTTTTCTATTTATAAGAAGGTTTAAGTTGGTTTTTGACCCATTAGCTCACAAGATGGATAATCCAATTACAAATCGAATTTAGTATAATTAAAACGCTCAGAAAATGCATATAAGAAAAGTAGCTATTAAATTAAAATACTAAAATCGTGCGCGGACATTTTTAACCCATCCAAATTAGGTAAAAACGCATTAAATAATTAAACTCGAAAAATAAATAATTTAATAAACATTTCCGAATAAAATTATTATAAAAACACGGGATGTTACAATATGAAGCAATAACATTGTGTTGATTGTTCATATATGATAATCACATTTATCTTTTGAGTTTCTAAAACTCGTTTTTGTGTTTTGTTATATCCAAATGGGTTGTAGAGACAATTTTGGACCCCTTTGAAGTGGATTGGATTAACATAGCATTGGCCCCTAGTTGCTTATATGAGGTGACGTATCCAAGTGACTAGAGTGTGATTCCATAAGGTCATAAGGGATGTGTAACAACCCGAAAAGTACCCTATTTTTCTAGTGAAAATATTTTACGAATACTTTTGAGCCTGTTTAAGTTTTTAAAATAGAATTTATTGTTTCGAGTCGTATTTTGAAATTCCGAGTTCGTATTTGGAATTTCTGAGAGATTTCATGAAAATCCCGTTTTTAGTCATCTTTGACTTTTCTTGACTTTTAAGTCGTCTTTGCCTTTTCTTGACTTTTTAAAGTCGTCATTGACTTTTCTTGACTTTTAAGTCGTCATAAACTTTTCTTGACTTTTAAGTCATCTTTGACTTTTCTTGATTTTTAAGTCAACTTTGACTTTCGTTGACTTTTTCCGACTCGCCTTGTAATTTTGAAGACCGAAATTTTATTTAAAAAAATCATATTTTTAATTTATTTTTATTTAGATTTATTAGAATTTATGATAATTTAATAAAATTATTTTGAATTTATTCGGAATTTATAATAAGGTTTTACGGTTTTAAACCGAACGTCATTTAACTACTCCCGAGTCATCTAAAATCCCGAAACAAACCCGAAACCCGACTTTGGCTTGAGTCACACGCCCATGTCATCCTTTTCCACTCACTTTTGGATATTTTCATTATTTTGATTAATCTAATAATAATATCTTAGATATTTGTTACTTTATCGATCCGTTAACGAAAATTACGCAAATCGCTCAAAAACAGATCCGACTACTACCCATTTCTCACGGCTCCTTCCCCTCTCTTAGGCCTTGATATTTTCATTTCTTTTGATTACAATAACATAATATCTTGATAATTAGTTTAATTAACTTAATCTCTAATTATATTTAATCAATTACCGTAATATAATTATAAAATCCGAGTCAATTCCGTAATAACAATTTCAAAACCCGACTCATTATTTCTTCTATAACTACACGGCTCACACACCCCACACCCCCCTTTAACTCACTAAACAACTTTTCATTTTTACAATAAATCAAATTAAGATCTAATTAATCGTTCTTCATCGTTCTTCATTCGTTCCTTTTTCTTCGTCGTTCTTCTTCATTCGTTCTTCATCGTTCTTGAGCAAAACCTTCATAAAACCTTCATTTCTTAATTAAATCCGTCCTAACTTATATTTCTAGGATCTCCTCTTCGCTCCCCATCTTCAAGTACGTTTTATTTTAAATTCCGACAAATCGTTTTCAACACTTTAATTATGGAAAATCAAGTTTTAAGTTCTAATAATGTTTTCTTGTCATTTCTTATAGGGGAAGATGTTGAAGACGAGTTTGGTGACTCGTATCTTTTAGGAGAAGACTAGAAGACGGGTTTCTTATTTTCTTAGTTCTTATTATTTTGGTGCTAATTGGTTTTGCTGGCTAAGGTAACGATTCCCGAGTTACCGACGATTTAATTTCCATAGCCTTGGTTGGTCTTTTGTTTTTTGGTTCACATCTCTTTGTTTTTGTTCATGTTTAGTTGTTATTTTAAATGGATTTTGGTAGTAACATGATAAGTAGTGGAGATGGGGTGTGGGGAGGGGGGAGGGGGGGGGGGGGAGGAGGGGGGAGGGGGGGGGGGGTGTCCATTTTTTTATTTTGTTGTATGAATTTATGACATGTTTAGTCTTCTTGACATATTTTTATGATTTGTTCATAATCATGATTTTGTATGGATGGTTGTTAAAATGGTTGTTTGATAATTAAAACATGTTGGAATTAATTTGGTGTTTGTTGTTGATTGAACCGTGTAAGAAGGCTGGAAAACCCAGCCCAAACCAGCCCCAAACCAGGCCGGTTCAGGCCGGTTCAGGCCCGGTCCAGGCCGGTCTGGATTGGTCCGGATTTGGTCCGTTGGTTTTGTGTCGATGTTTGATTGTTTTGTTGTTGTTTTGACGGGTTTTAAATATGTTATGCATGCGGGAAAATATTAAGAAACGGTTTTAGAATTTTAATCAAAACAGCCCAAACCAGGCCCGTGGGCCCAGTCCAGGTCCGGTTTGGTCTCGGCCCAAATCAGCCCGTGGGTCCCTCTTTGGGACTTGTGACGGTTTTTGAGTTATTGCTATTTTATCGTGTTTTGTAATATTTAGCAAGTGGGAAATGTTAATAAGTAAAATATTTAATTAAAAAGGTTTTTCATAAAATTATTATTTCTCACATGTTAGAAAGTATAATACGAGATTATAGTAAATTTCATATCCTTTAAGTCAAGCGGGTTTTAGTAAAATTTAATAATTCACATGTTAGAAGTTTTAATAAAATAACATGTAATGAATATGATGATTTTTATGATCAAGTCTATGTGGTAAAGCCTCTGTTTCTAGCCGGTTTGACCAAACGGGTTTGGTCAAACTAAGATCTAGTCAGCCCCGTTTTGACTGATGACCCGTCGCGGTACTCGGGTCGGGGATTTGTCTTCAGGTAAGGTTTTATTTAATGAATGAATGAATGAGCCTTAGTAGATATGAGGCGATATGATATTTGAATGTGATTTATATGCAATTAGTCACATGATAGGAAGTTTTTCCCGTGACTGTTTGATTGTATATTATGTCGTGTTGACTAAGTACCCCCATTAAATTATGAGTAATGGCGTCTTGACCATTCTATTCCTAAATGAGTCTCTTGGACCCATGACATAGAATATGTTCGTCCTTTTATCTTTAAACGAGCAGATGGAGTTCCAAGCTTGATAGCTTTTTTGTCCCGGCCTGGGGGGTTTATCTCCAAGTCGGGGCATGGCTGCCTAATCCACTTTGGGAATGGAGCCAGCTTAAGTACTAGCCAACTCTGCTTAGGGGGTCGCCTAGTAGAGATTCTCATGTACTGTTGGTAATGAGACAGGGAATGGGTTAGCTGTTGTCGCTAGGTCTGATCAGTCTAGGACTAGGATGTTTCCTACCTTGTGGTATAGACTCGAGTTACAGAAGTCTTCTATTGACTGTACTAAGAACTTATGCCTGTTTGTAGAAGTATTGGTCTTTCATGTTTGATGATTCTATGAATCTTAGAAGGTGAGATGCAAGCCGGCTAAGGTTGATAGAGGTTGGATTACCGGTTGTTAACTGTTCCCTGATTACGTGTTGATTAAGGTTTGAGTGTTCATGGCCAGGTTATGGTGACCTCTGAGCTGACAACCAGCTTCCCTATACCTTCGTTTTATAGTTTTTATTATCGATTCACATGATAGCTTTCATATGCTAGGTTATATGTTAGTTAATTGTTTCATAACATGAAAAGCATATCATATATGTTAAGTTTTGTATTTTCCATATACATTGCTTTTATGTTATTCATGTTTATTAAACTCGACATTTCGTGGCTGGGAGAACTCGGAGTTACTCCCCACTGACTGTGGCTTCCGTGTTTATATTTAATGCGGTTGGCAGGTTTGTGATGCATACATTGGGTACATTGACGAGCTAGCGAGCGAAGTATTTACCTTGGACCTATATTCGGTTCTTAGATTGTATATTATTATATACTCTTTTTATTTCCGTATTTATACGGGAGATATGTCTCCCGTCTTGTATATTTCTTTTGTATAATATTATTTCCGTTTTGTAAGGAACCTTTTTATTTAAGACACCTTTGTTATGTATTCTTATCTTTTATGTATTTAAATAATTTTTTTTCTTTCCGCAAATTTGAGGGTGTCACAGGATGACCAGTCGATCACATAGACAGACTGTAAGGGACAATCTGTCGGGCCGTGACCGCTTATAGAGTTCTGGCAATTCTTGTAGCCTGGTCGTGGCAAGAGCTACTATAGTATTCTTTTTTAGTCAATTATTTGATTAAAGACTGTTCGCCTAAGGTGGCACAGTTTCAGAGTGACTTTGATTTATACTCTACGACCTTCGTAACTGGGTTAAATGGGCATCTTTTGGGCCATGATGAGTTGTGGCTGTTCGAAGGGAATGGTGCGATAGGTATCTATGGTAGATAATTCCGGGCAGACATTTACTCTCCAGATCGACGAAACCACTCTTGATATGATCATATGCAAGTACGACCTACAAGATACCTTTCATTGAGTGGGAGATAGTAATAGGACAAGAGAATTGGTGACGCACACTTGTCTCGGACAAGTGGGAGATTGTTGGAGTGAGTGTCCTCAACAATAGTGCGATCACATAATTAAATCTCAATAATAAGAATACAAAGGGATGATGAATATTATAGTCAACTGGTCAACATTAATCGGTAACGATTGGCTCACTTGATTTTGACGTTACTGACGTATGACGGTGGTGATCAGTTGATCCCTTGAGGTCACACCTAAAGATCAATCCCCTAATCATGTACATTAATTAATTGTATAGCGCTACAGATGAATTAATCCCTTAAATTAAACTAAGTTTATATTATAAGTGTGAATTATATCTTATTTTAATATGCTTAAATAAGATTTATTGTAGTAATTTAATTGTTATATTATTAAGAATGCTTTATGTTTATGAATCATTTGAGATAAGCAAAATTGGTTGATTATAATTATAAATTATTGTAGATTATATTAACCAAATATGAGATGACCTATTTTATTTACATGTATTTATAAAATGTGACTTAAAATGTTAAATCTAATTTATTTGTTATGAAATTGCATTTAAACTAGTTAAATATACATTTATAAGCAAGATTACATATTACATGTCACATGTCACATATGTGACAAATGACAAAATCACAAAAATAAAATGGACTCCTTTTTATATGTGAAAACCGGTTTTGGGTAGATAGGGTAGTGTTTAAGCGTTGATTATTGTTCTAATTAAGAACTAAAACATAATCATAACCTATCAAGCCTAGATACCTACCTAATATCTCGTAAAGAAGAAAAGGCAAAAGGTAGTCACACTACCTATGCTTGGCCGGTCATCAAGCATGCATAAGAGGACTTGTTCCTCTTATTTTTCTATATAGATCTCACATATGAAGAACATCTAACTCATCTCTAAAAAAAACCTCACTCATCTCTCTAAGAAAAACTTTAGAAGTTTTCCTGCAACTTGAGTTCATAATATTTCTATAAAACTACTAAGTGTAGTAATAAGGGTTATTAGAAATACTTTTAAGGGTTACTACTTCTTATACTAATTGTAGTGTTTTAGTATAGATTAAAAGGATAGTCTTGGGTGCTACTAATTGGAGAGTTTCTACTTTGAAACTTGGAAGATCATCCTCATATTACTAGCTCAAGAACAATATTTGAAAGGAGTTCAAATATTGTGCCCATTTCTTCATAATCAATGTAAGGAATTTGTTCTTACTTAATCTTTCGTTATGCATGCATAAGATCCACAAGAGTTTAATAAGTAAACAATTTATAATATGTTATTAGAAATGTCTAATAATGGGTTTAATAAACCTTCAGATACGCGGGTCACACTCGGTACCCATGATACGTTGCGAGGTGTGATACACGAGTTCGCGATCCTTTCTGAGTCGTGGCGCGCGTGGAACCATGGACGGAGAAACGAGGGACAAGCGTAGAAATACGCATTTGTGCAGTCGCCACCAACTTTTGTGGGAAGTTAGAACCGTTCAAATACCTTATGCCATGTCAAGACATAAAACAATGACATAAACACTAAGAACTCGTTACCCTTAGCATTCTATGTCTAGAATGACTCTCTTGGATGCTAATGAACACGGATGTTCACATAGATCTGGAGTAAGGGGTGAGGACACGTATTAAGAAGTTCTTTAATCGAACACCTAATCTCGCCCGCTTCGATAGCGGCCTCTACTAATTATTAAGGAAACTCTTCTATACTTGATATGTTGTCGGTTATATGTATGCAATGCAACATCCATGTTTTAACCCTAGCATGTGAATTAAACTATGTCGGTTGAACATATAGTTTAGCAATTAATTGAGTCGAAATTGGATTAGATTGATTACATGTGAGAAACAATTAAATCATACAATACAATGATTAAATAAAGCTATAAAAGAATTACAAAGATTACAACGGATCCAGGGATCTATGTCGGAAATATGCCCAAAAGAAAGATTTGAAAAAAAAAGGAAGAATAAAAGACGAAATGAACAGATTAACAATGATATTAGAATTAATAGTTGATTAATTAAGCAATCAAGGCTACGTCGGAGCGAATCAGAAAATTCAGAGACAGAATCTAACCCAGAACAGGCGCAGCGGGTGATGTGTCCTCTAGAAGAGGCGCAGCGGGTGATGCGTCCTCCGGAAGAGGCGCAACACTCTGTGCGTCTGTTCTTGAGTTGGGTTCTGGCTGTGAAGCCAGAATCGCAATCAGTTAGTATTCGTTTGTGTATCTATGGTTTATTAATGATCTACAAGTCGAATAAAGGTGATTTAAAAGATTAAATTATACCAATTTATATCAAAGACGAATCTAGAGACTAGATATGATCTAAAAGATGAAAAAAAACCCACTAGTATTGATTATTAGGGATCTAAGTCAAGGCAAACTATCTAAACATGAAATTAGATTAAAAAGACAAGTTATAAGAAACAATAAAGATTAATAAAGATTTTAAAAAGGTTTGACATAAATCCGACATGGATCTTACATAATGTGAAATAAAATACAAAATAAAAAACCAAAGATAGGATTATTACACCCTTAGACTTACATTTTGATGAAACGGGATTAACTAAGTTGCGTTTTAGCGATAGCTCGACTCGAATGTAAAGAAAGTGCCCTCGTAAGAGGATTGAAATTGATTAGTTAAATTCATTAAGCGTAGTTGGTCAAATTGGTAGGTCTATGCAAAACGTGACGGGAACCCAGAAAGATCTAAGCTTACGTGTTCGATTGATCAAGCACGTAGATGTCTAAATGCTTAGAGCAAGGTCTAGAATGAAAAGAGAGAGAAGAGAAAGGGCGGAACACTCGCGTGTCATGAAAGTGAGCACGAACTTCTCCTTTTATAGGGAGAAATCCGAAGAGTTTTGGAATAACTCGAACACGGAAAGAAATCTAGAAACTATTCTAGAAACAGGAAAAATGAGCAGTGGAAGAGGCGCAGCAAGAACTGCGACTCTTGGAAGACGCACAACATCCGCTGCGTCATTTCCCAAGCAGTTTCCTACTTTGAAAGAAATATTTCCGCGTTTCTTTTATGGAATTGCGGTAGATTTCGAATTCTTTTCTAAATAAAATACGGATATATTTTACCAAGAAAGATAAGTTCTGAAATATTAAAAATATCCGGAATATTCTCGAGCGTTCAGACACGGTTTTAAAAGACGGTTTATAGAAAAAGAAGCGTTTTTTTACCCGATCTCCAAATAAACTCTAATGATTATCAAAACGACCGCATCGGCACGTAGATGACGACCAAGGGGTAGACACAAGTATTTTAGCTATCACTTGACGACAAATTTATGAACTGTCACAAATCGTTTGGCATACCAAACATGCAGCCCAATCGTCACTGAGTGGTTGGCGGAAGGTGTAGTTTCGAGGTATCTACACTTGGAAAATCCCAATGTTTACTTGACTATTGAATGTGATAAATTGTTATTAGGAGTGTGTTGTCTCGCCTGGACTCGACCGAGTGAAAGGTAGCACTCGACCGAGTACTGCGTACTCGACTGAGCACTTCCGGATACTCGATCGAGTGCCCTAGATCAGTAAGGTCTGTTTCATGGAGTTATGATACACTCGACCGAGTGCTGCCTACTCAATCGAGTAAGCTCGAGTCGACCGAGTTATATTTCAGTGATATCGAAATTTTAAAATTTTGAATGATACGATAAATTTTATGTATGTCTTATGTTTAATGCTTGATTTAAGTGACGGTTAAAATAGGAAGTGCCTTTTCGGTGAGTGTTATATCCTTTAAAGGTTACTATCATATCTGATAAAGTTGTTGTGATAACGAAAATTGGATGACGGACTGTCAGAAATAATAATTATTGAACTTGTTAGTGTAAGCTATATTATTCAAGGCAAATACATGATTGTATACTTTGACTCTTTGGGACTAGAAGTCATCAGATAAACACCCTAGTTGTAATGTGATTAGTGGTAATACGTTGATGAAATTGTAACAATTGGCAGCCGACTATTTTATTCATTTCACCATAACTACTCATACCATTCCTTCGAGTGATTGAAATAATATAAATAATTCAATACGGAATATGGGGTTACATATTGTGGTTTGTAAATAATTTTCTATGTCTATATCATTGATTGTTGGATAATATAAATACTTTGTGACGATGGTGAATAGAATATAAAAACTTACAAATTTCTATTTTATATGTTCAAGAGAATCATTTATGGACCATCACATTATGATTTTATTTTGTAACAAATAGTGGCATTAGTATGAATATTTGTTGCAGGGACGGAAGTTTGAATGGATGTATATACATGAGTATGAAGAATTTTGTAACAAATAGTGGCATGATAATGGTATGATGATAATTAAGTAAATTGTACTAAATAATGAACGAGGAATGATATCCGGATATCTCTAGATATAGGTAGGGCGTGTTTGACGATCAATGTGCTATATTATTTTCTTATTGTGCGTCGAAATAACATGAGTTAAGGTCAGATGTTTTGTAATTGCATTCGTACAAGCTGGATGTGGCTGCTTCTATACTTTCTTGCGGTGACAGTTCATGTGCTATTGGGGTTGAACTATATCTGTTATCAAGGGGGTGAGCTTCGGGGACAAAGTTTTTTAAGTGGGGTAGATAACGTTGCGAATTGTTTTACGATTACCATTGTGAATATTTCTACAAATAATAATGTTTGCAAATGTTTTATCAATGTTGGGCAGGATAATATGTTAATAATGTGTACGGAGATGTATTACTTACGTCACTTGTTTGATTGATATAAAGGGGAAATGCGTTAACAACATATAAGAAATGATGTTATGTGAAAGATGGTATATGTGGGTATGTATATGTATATTTTTGTTGATTACCTGCAACAGGAGTACATGATCAAGGCAAGACACAAGCTCAAGACAGACATAACAACATCATTCAAGACAACAACAACAATGCAGCCAACACCATGACTAGCTATGATAATGCCTTATTCAGCCCAAGTAACAATCATTTCATGCCAACAAAAACAACATCCCACCAGCCAGGACAATGCCTAGCCATCCACTTCCCATGTCTTAGCAAAGACAACACCCAACCAACAACAAAACAAACCCAACACAACAACAACAACCCTCAGCCACAACCACTCAGTCACAGTCTTTCTAAACAGGGTCCATGGGGGCCTTACATACTCAAACAAACCTAACCAATGATCAATCTTGGTCCTAGGGAGGGTCCTCTACAACTTTGTCCAGAAATTTTTCTCTAGGAAATGCACACAACAAAATTTAGCTTAGGGACAAACTTAAACTGTCCAGAATTCAGCCTTTTTGCAGTAGTTCAAATGTCACTATCAGACTTTCCTATTTAGAACAAACCAGCTCGAGGGTCCTTTAGCAAAACCTTTGGCATTCATCCCACTCCAGTCTGGCTCAATAATCAAGCCTGAAAGTCCACTCCTTCACCAGATCAACCTAAACAAATCAATTAAGTCAGATTGTCTCATTAGAACTGCTTTTTCTACTTTATTGCTTTAGTTCTGAACAATGTAGCTGTTATTTCTGTTTCTTTTGTAAGCCAATTATGGCCCTAGGATGTAATGAACGAGTAAGATGTAATCTCATTGCCTATCTAAGGCTTATTGCTGATGAATGAAAGGCAGATTTGAAGGAAACACAAAAACTGAAACCTTTGTTTCTGTTATTATCTCTTGGCTGTGTGCTTGAGAAACTTCATTTGCTGTATGCTTGGAAGTGAGCTTAGACCCTTAGTTGTGTGCTGGGATCAAGGTTCAACCCTCAACCATTGGCTTTATGCTTTGGTTACGGTTCTATCTCTCTCTGAAAGAACAAACTTTGAGTGTCCTAAGCTTAGCTTCTTTTGTCTACATTGTGCTTGTTTTCCTTGATACTTTCAGTGCAATTGGTTATCAGAGCTTTGGTTTGTGATTTCATTTACCTAAGTACATTAAAAACACAAAATCAACCATGAGTGAAGAGAGAATTACAGATCTTGAAACCACAGTTCAAGGTCTTGTCAGAACTGTGATGGAAGTCTCCAGGTCTATCAATGAACTTCTTGAGGGCCAACAGAACAATGACACAAGAGGAGGCAGAGGTCGAGGAAGAGGAGCACCTTTCTTATAAGGTGGAGGAAGGAGGAGGCAACCTGTAGATCAATTTGAAATGTCAGACTCAGATGGCTCAGATCAAAGTCTTCTCAGACACCAAGACAAAGACATAAAGGTAGAAATCCCTGACTTTCTAGGTAGCATGAACCCTGATGATTTCCTAGATTGGTTGAGGTCTGTAGAAAGAGTCTTTAAGTTTAAAGGATACACTGATAGAAAGGCTTTTAAGGTTGCTATCATGAAACTAAAAGGTTATGCCTCACTGTGGTATGAAAACATGAAAACCTTGAGGGTTAGGGAAGGGAAAGAACCTGTTAAGTCATGGCTCAAACTGAAAAAGAAAATGAGGGCTAAGTTTGTCTCTAGGGACTACACTCAGGACATGTTAATTAAGCTCACTCTCCTGAAACAAGACCAAAGACCTGTAGAGTCTTATCTAAGGGACTTTGAACAACTCACACTGCAATGTGAGGTTGTTGATAAATCTGAGCAAAAGATAGCAAGGTTCTTAGAAGGTTTGGATGAGAGGATAGCTAGTAAAGTCAGGCTACAAAATATATACTCCTTTGAGGAAGCTGTCAACTTGTCTTTAAGGGTAGAAAAGTCGGGGAAAGGAAAAGCCAGTGCCTCTAAGACACCTGCTAGAACCCCTACCTTCAAACCCTTTGTAGGAGTCAAGATAGGAGAACCTGTGGTTCCTACTAAGACTCCTTTCAACCCTGATAAAGGCAAGGCTGTTGATGCAGGCCAAAGAAAAACTACCCCTGCAACAGGAGTACATGATCAAGGAAAGAGACAAGCTCAAGACAGACAGAACAACATCACTCAAGACAACAACACCATGACTAGCTATGACAATGCCTTATTCAGTCCCTATGACAAGACCTTATTCCATCCAAGTGAGCACCATTTCATGTCATCAAAAACAACACCACACCAGCCAGAACAAAGCCTAGCCATCCACTTCCCAAGACTTAGCCAAAACAACACACAACCAACAACAAAACAAACCCAACACAACAACAACAACCCTCAGCCACAACCAGTCAGTCACAGTCTTTCTAAACAGGGTCCATGGGGCCTTATACACTCAAACAAGCCTAACCAGTGATCAATCTTAGTCCTAGGGACGGTCCTCTACAACTTTGCCCAGGATTTCGTCTCCAGGAAATGCACACAACAAAAGTTAGCTTAGGGACAAACTAAAACTGTCCAGAATTCAACCCTTTTTGCAGTAGTTCAAATGTCACTATCAAACTTTCCTATTTTGAACAAACCAGCTCAAGGATCTTTTAGCAGACCCTTTGGCATTCATCCTACTCCAGTCTGGCTCAAGAACCAAGCTTGAAAGTCCACTCCTTCACCAGATCAACCCAAGCAAACCAATTAAGTCAGATTGTCTTTTGTGAACTGCTTTTTCTACTTTATTGTTTTAGTCTGAACAATGTAGCTGTTATTTCTGTTTCTTTTGTAAGCCAACTATGGCCCTAGATGTAATGAACGAGTAAGATGTAATCTCATTGCCTATAAAAGGCTTATTCCTAATGAATGAAAGGCAGATTTGAAGTAAACACAAAAACTGAAACCATTGTTTCCGTTGATATCTCTTGGCTGTGTGCTTGAGAAACTTCCATTGCTGTGTGCTTGGAAGTGAGCTTAGACCCTTAGCTGTGTGCTGGGATCAAGGCTCAACCCTAAACCATTGGCTTTGTGCTTTGGTTAAGGTTCTATCTCCTTCTTTCAGCATCCAGTCCTAACAAAAACAGAGCAACTTCCAAGTGTATAACCTTAGTTCAATTTGTAATTGTTTTAGCTTGTTTTCTGAATAGTTTCATTGCAATTGGTTATCAGAGCTTTGGTTTGTGAGTTCATTTACCTAACTACACTAAAAACACAAAATCAACCATGAGTGAAGAGAGAATTACAGGTCTTGAAAACACAGTTCAAGGTCTTGTCAGAACTATGATGGAAGTCTCTAGGTCTGTCAATGAACTTCTTGAGGGCCAACAAAACAATGACACAAGAGAAGGCAGATGCGACAACCCTCGCGAATGCGGAAATATAAAACATACAAGCATGTGAATTATATAGCGGAAAATACGGTATTTTAAAAACCTTTATACATGCAAGATAGAAAAATACGAGGAGTGTCAAAATATTACAAACTAAATAAAAATACCACAAGAGACGTAGTCTCTCAAAGTGTTAACAAAAGACAAAGTAATTAGCAACTAGCTAAACAACGTCTAGAGGTGTTTCATCCAGGGACAACGCCCGCTAGCTCACACCCGAACCCAAAATAGCATAAGCAAAAAGCCATCCATGCAAGCAACCTGTTCATTCATGAAAAACATGAACGCCACAATCAGTGGGGAGTAACTCCGGGTTCTCCCAGCCATATCACATCAAACGTACATATAAGGAAATACAAAAGTAGAAGCATGCATATATAGATATACATGTGAGATACAATAAGAATAGATAGGCAATCCAATATATAATGATAAGATCATGTAGAAATCAAATCTGAAACCATCATGTTATTCAAAGACTCGGGGAAGACACTCTTAGGCAACCGAATACGCTCACTAGGGCTTGCATCTCACCGTTAGCGGTATAGGATTGATAAGATTGAGACTCGACAGACAAACCAAGTCAAGTCATGCGATGATCCCAATAAATCCAACATATTATCATCCATTTACGAACCAAGACATTGACGGTGTCCAATCATGCAATAACATGAAAAATATCATGAAATCACGCATTCAAAGGCGACACAAGACGACAACTCTCACGGTAAATGAAACGCACTAGCATCGTGTACATGGCAAGTATGATTAAAAGGCATCCACGGGATCACATTTCCCTGAACTCATACGCGATGCTTACATTTCGCCTATGTAGACTATTTTCCTCCTGGTAGCACGACGATAATAATACGGTCCTAGTCTAAACCTGGCCAGGATCTCAGAATAAACGTGTTCCGATTCGACATGCGATGACGTTTCGCATCCAAGACTCGGGCTTACAATATATATGCCGAGTACCCCAAATTCGGTAGATCAATTCACGAAAGAGGCAGAAAACGAGCTCAAGCCTCATAACATGCGGTACGCTACATGAAAATAACACCACCTCGCAAGTACACAACATTTGACGGCCGGGTCGATCAACGCATAGCGTTCAACTCCCAACAACGTCGTCGTATGCCCACTAAAACATGCATTTAAGCAGTAGGATACCTCTCCGTTACGACATTCCAGCCTTACAAACGGGAAGCTAGCCAAGGGAATGAGAGTACAAAGCACAAGACAAAATAGTGCTCAAACCGTAACATTTGTAAAAACCGACTCAAAGTGGGAACATACCAAAAACCGTCACAAAACATGTGATACAAGCGAATGAGAATATCATATATCCAAAACATGAATCAATACATGATACATAAGCATTAGACCAAGTTTAAAAAGCATATTAAACAAGAAACATAGATACCTCTCCAAAACAATAAGTTTGGAAACTAACTAAAACAAGGGTTCACTTCAAACTGTCATATATAGAGTTCTAAACATGATATTACAGAAATTCCAAGTTGAGGTGATATCTTATCCTCTTACGGTTCCAACGAATGGTCACAAGCCCAAAACAAGCAAGTAACGAAGGAGATATGATCATTCTACCAAAAAGGGTCAGTGCAGTGAAACTGCACATGTCACGACCGTGACTTGTATTTCACGACCGTGAAATGAGGTTTCACGACCGTGACTTACATCTCACGACCGTGAAACACTCTGTTACCAATTCATCCGTAAGCCTTCAACATAAATTCAATCCTATCACTTCCAATTCTCATAATCCATTTCTAATAACTATCAACAATCAATATTCATCATCAACAATCATCAAGTAACAACAATCATCATCCATAACATGATTCCAAACTTACTAATCGTATTCTATACGATTTCTAGCCATATAAGCATGTAAAACACGTAAATGATATCGAGTAACCCTTCACCGTTACCTTTACGCGTCTTTAAACGGTTACTAAGCTTTCCTAGTCTCCACCTACAAACAAATAGATAATAAAAGATGAATATCATTCAGCTTGAGAAAGACGGATAATTTAAAAAGCGAGAAAGACGGTAATTTTATTACCAATACGGATAGAGGAAGGTAAGAGGGGAAGAATAAGACGAACTTACGTGAATTTGAGCAACAAACGAACGAGCTATGACGATTCTAAGAATGGAAAGATTATGGAGGCTAGGTTTTCTTTGGTTTTCTTAAGGAAGAAGAAAGAGTTGAGTTGGGTGAGTGTTAGGGTTTATGAGGGAGTATAAGTAAAGGGTGAGTCGGAAAAGTCAACGAAAGTCAAAGTCGACTTAAGAGTCAAGAAAAGTCAAAGACGACTCAAAAGTCAAGAATAGTTAAAGACGACTCAAAAGTCCAGAAAAGTTAAAGACGACTCAAAAGTCAAGAAAAGTCAAAGACAACTCAAAAGTCAAGAAAAGTCAAAGACGACTTAAAAGTCAAGAAAAGTCAAACTCGCCTTAAGACGGGATTCTCATGGAATCTCGCGGAAATTCCAAATACGAACTCGGAAATTCTAAATTCGACTCGGAACATAAAATTCTAAATTAAAACTTAAATTTGCTGAAAGGTATCCGTAAAATATTTTCACTAGAAAAATAGGGTACATTTCCGGGTGTTACAATCACCCCTCCTTTTAAAAAGTTTCGTCCTCGAAACTTGCGAATAGAAAACTAAAGTATCAAGGATAAGAATCAGTTTTCAAAATTAATACGAAAACTTTTATAAGGGAAAATATTTATGAAACGAGGTTCATCTCAAAAACGGTTTAAGGAAATTTTTCATAAGAGCGAAACTCTATTTACGGATCACAAGAATGCTCGTCGCGAACGAGAACTCTAATTATCCAAATCAAATTAAAGTCGAAATAGTGAAATCGAAATTCAAAACAAACGTTAGTAAGTGCAGGACTAGTCACCAGACGTCTCCAATAACAAGTCCAAACATCCAACCAAACGCAAAATCCAGGTATAAAAGCAAAAGAAATCTATTTTCTCCAAAAAGAGAGTACACAATCCATCTTTAGATTCCTTTGAAAAGTTAAATTAGAAATACGATATGGAAATTTGAAAGTTTTATCAAAGATAAAATCAAATAACTAGACATTACACGTACATAGAGCGACTCGAACTTCAAGTTCACAAATCACGCTAACAAAATATATACAAAACACACAAAAACAAAACAAATCAAACTCTTAGGGATATGAAGAATCACGATGAAGTCGGCACGAAGATCTACAAGAACTCGATAGTACTAACTCTACTGATACTCTAATCCTCAAGAGGATGTAATTTACCCAAGTTACACCTCAACATTTTCAATCATTAGACTTCTACTGAAACATTCCATAATCACGAAACTTCGAGTAACAAATCCCAATTATTCGAATCCAATTAGAATCTACTAAGGTCCATCGGCACGTGACGGCTTATTTTCGGGGTCGTTAATTCCGGAAACTAGCTATGCCAAATAACAATATATAAAACCAAATCTAGGCTCAAACTAACCTAAGTAAAGGGTAGTAAGGGTAAGACAAGGATCGAACCCAAGAGAAGGCGATGAATGTTAATAATCTAATCTAGACTCTTGCTAAAAACTGATTAAACAAATTAATTAATCTAACCACAAATTAAACACTAATTGAAACAAAGACTAGAATTACTTACAAACTATGATATTCACAATGGTAAACATGTAGATAACAAATAGGGAGAAAGTTTTTCATGAGAAATGATTGTCAATCCTAGAATCACCAATAACAACTAAATAATCAAAGATTCAAATAAGGGAAAACAACTTAGTGCAATTATCCCAAGTTCCCCCATAATTTAACAAAGTAAAGATCCCTCCTTTCCTCCCTTCTCTAATTATCTATTGCAAAAACTTCTAAGAATTAGCCACCATGAATTAAACCATCCATAAATGACCCAATACAACTAAACCCATACTTATTAAATCATAAGCATAAATAAAGATGCAAGCTTTAAGCACCAAACCAAAGAAGCATGCTAGAATCATGAACTAAAACATTAAACCATGTTCTAAATACATGATAATCCAAAATCCACTCAAAAGATTCTAACTTTTAAACCAAAGTTACAATCTTTCAAGTTGCTTCAACAAATATCAAGACAAATCAACCAAATTCATCAAGACAAAGCAATTTAATCAAACAAACAATTACTAAGATGGTTAGTCCTAACAACAATTCATTCAACAAAGAAAATCAACAAAGGAAGATGGAATTAAATAGAGAAGGAAGGATTAAAAAGTCTTACAATGCTAAAAGGGAAGAACTTGTTCAAATTACACTAAGCAAAAGAAGATTAGCTACCCATAGTCTTCTTAATACAACCAATTTCTATGCAAAAACCCATTACAAAAGCCAAACTTGAAGAACAAAAGTAGAGAAAATGCTAGGGAAAATATGATGTTGTATGTTGAATGCTTGATGCCCTTGCCTCTCTTCAGAAATCTTCTTTTATACCCTTGGTCCGCAAACCTAGGGGCCTTGAAAGATGGGCTTCCAAAAGACAAGACGAGAATATGAGAAAAACCCGTGCTGAGAGATGACGCAGGCTGCGTCCTACGACGCAGGCTGCGTCGAACGCTGCCAGATTTTTTGCCTTGTTTTTCCTTCTTGACTTTCGTTGACCCCATGGATATTGACCCCGCCTTGACTTCCATTGACCCATTGGGCTTGGTCTTCAAACCTTGATGATTCCTTGCTAGCCCACTTCAAGTTCCGGGTTTTTGGGTCTCGGGTTTTCGGGTTTGACTTTTATTGACTTTCGGGATTTAACTCTCAAAATTGACTTAAAGTACTAAATACTATCATTATTACAAAAACTAAAATTGACATAAAATAAAACTAATGACCCGTAAAAAGTAGAGCGAAAGACTCTAAAAAATACTACTAGACACGACAATATTTGACGTTGTCAAACACCCCCACACTTGGACTTTTACTCGTCCCGAGTAAACTCGAGATTAGCACAAAAGACACGAGCCCAACAAAGTGTGTGTAGGTATTGACCTCTCTTCCCTCACTACACCCTTCTTATACTCCCTCTTAAACAATCCACCATGACAAAAACAAAATAAAAAGACTCAATTCTTGTGACACTCTTCTCTCACTCCCCCTCCTTATATCATCCCTCAAGACTAAAGACACGACATGCCACCTACTCCGACTCAAATCAACTCCTCCCTCTCCTTATAGCTCCCAATAAAGTAGTATGACCATCTTTGCCTTATCCCAAGGCATAGCGAGATGGTCTTTCTCAACAATCTTCACACAAATCCACTCCTTATATCACCCCCTTATTACTCCACTAATGCAAATCATGGTTACTTGGTTGGCCCCAAACTTCACAATTTGCACAACCAAGCGACCACCAACATAAATCCACCAATTTGGAACAAAGTTTTGTGACTCAAAAAAATAAAATAAAAGGGGTCCTAAACTAGCCTCCTTCCAATTTCCTCCTTATCACTCCCTTCTTATTTCTCCAAAATCCTGATCATAGGAAGAATCATGCTCAAATTTTTTTCATTTTTTTCATTTTTTTTTTCTTGAAAATCCCTCATTTTGCCTAAGGTGCCCTTTCGGGTTTTCACCTTAGCTTTTCCTTTCCTCTCATTGGTGGCTCGCAACTCGATTCTTCATTTTGCCCGGAATGCCCTTTCGGGTTTTCATTCCGTCCTCGGCCACCTTCCCAATCTTGCCTAGGTGCCCACCCTTGTGGGTTTTCACCTAGCCGGGATTTTCAATTTTTTTTTTTTTCTTTTTCTTCAAAATAAAGACAATAAAAAAATTACAATGCATCAAAAACAAACTAACTATGTACAATCTTCTCCCCCACACTTAGAATACACAATGTCCTCATTGTGGAGGAGAAGAAAAATGTTACCTCATCAATTTCCGAAAGGAGAAGATCCCGAGGCACCTCCTCGGTTTCTCCTCCTATCCCTTGCTTCTCTAATCCGTCTTCTTTGCTCCATGCCTTCATCAAGGGTTGCTTGGGTGTAAGGAAAAGGGTAGCCCGGGTTTTGTTGCATGGACATCCCAAAGAGAGAGCTAGCCAATCCATAAACGTCCTCTTGCGCCACCGCATCTTCATAGGAGTCTTGAAGATAGGTGTGGTGGCGCTCATTTTGAGCGCTAAAGTGGTTCGTAGCTTGCTCTCTCCAAGCATTTTGGGTGGCCCACATATCATTTTGCTCTTTCCACCTTGGTCTTGTTGTTCTCTCCAAAGGCGGGCTTCCTCTTGCCCGTCTAGCATCCTCCTCCATTCCTCACTTTGAGCCCTCTCGGCCTCCGCCTCTCAATCTCTCCCTCTCCTCCACAACATTGTGCCAATCATCCAAACTCTCAAGCCTACCTCCTTGAAGTTGTTGCCAAGTGTTTGAGGCATCCACCCTCCCACTAATGTGTGCCAAGACGTCGTTGGTGCTAGCAAAATAGTTAGCCATTTGTTGTTGCCATGGCTCCACGGGTATGCTAGAACGACCCTCCGCATCAAACATGGGGGTGTCGGTATCATGGTGGCTTTGGAATGGTGATTGGAAATGAAATGGTGGTGGTTGTTGTTGTTGTTGTTGTTCAAAATTGGTGGTTTGGGAAGGGCCTTGCTCAATTGCAAGGATCTCATTCTCTTCTCTCAAATGCTCACTTCCCCCACCACCTTCTCTCCTTACCCTCCTTTGCCTCAAAGGCACTTCTTCTACCCCCTCCTCCTCCTCAGCACTACTTACCCCCAAACTTTCCTCCCTAGGACAAACAAAATCACATGCCGCGGGTCCTCTAGGTAAAGGATTGTTTTGAGGTCTAGGCAACTTCATGTAGCTTAGCCCGTCTCTTCCCAACCAAAACCCTTTCAAGGGTTGCTCCTTGCTAGTCTTAAACATGTGAACTTCTTCTAGCCCAAGACAGTTGTACCTCGTCAAACCCCTACATATGTTCACCGCTTGACCATTAGGAATGCCCCCCTCATAATGCCTTACCAAGAAAGAAATTACCCCCCCACAATGGATGCTCGCCCTTGCCGATTTTTGCCTATGCTTGATGCAAGCTCTCAAAAACAAATCGGCCCAATCCGGGATCCCTACCCCCTCCGGAAGCATAGTCCACAGACATAGCCGGATCTTCTCCGGCACTTTGGTGGGTTCTCCCGCGGAGTTGAAAATGGTGGTAAGGAACCTAGTAATTAGGCGGAGTACGGGGTGGGTGATGGCTGACAGTTTGGCATCCTTAGACGGGCCATGGTCATCGGCAATGTTATCCCACATTTGGTGCATTTTGCCCCTTGGGCATCTAATGTCTACCGGTTGCTGGGTGATTTTTAGGATTTGACGGATTTCGGAAGTTGGGGCTTCATGCCAAGTTTGGTTCAATCGGAATCGGTAGGCTTTCTCCGCACCTTCGGGCACATCCAACTCCGACAAGGTTGCTAGAAACTCGTATGCAAAACTCCTATAGGTGTAATCCCAGGAGTTTTGCTCGAGATAAGCCTCTAGCCCTACTTTAGCTAGCATGTCCCTTGTCAAGTCGAACATGCCTAAGGCATGGAGGGTGGTTGGGCAAAAGAATTTGGTTGCTACAAGAGGGTGAGTGGATATTTGATCCCAAATTTTCTTATGTTGAGCTTGCATCCTCTCATAACCCATGAACACCGTTTCAACCTCGGTGTCGGGCTCACTCACCGCGGCCCTCTTATTTTTTCCCTTGCCAAACAACTTAGAGATCTTTGGTGCCATATCTGCAAAATGTAACAAACAACACACTACAACAATAACAAGCAATCACTCGAAAGATTTTTCACTCAAGCAATTCAACAAACACTTGGTGAGCAACAATTTCTACACCTCAAAAAGCTAGTGTTTGTTGAATTTCTTTACCTTACTCAGAAAACTTTATCCAATCCTAACTACACAATCAAGCAAGGGGAAAGGGGAACTCAACCTAAAACTAAAGCTAGCCTAATTCGAGCAAAAACTTGAAGGATAATGAAAAAATCGAGTATGAAGTTATACCTTTGCTTTTCCACAAGATTCAAGCTCCTTGATGATTAGAATAGGTAGGAATTCGACAAGTAGCCTTAAAAACCCAACTAAAGACCCGAAAAAACGAATTTGAGGGAAAAAAATCTAGGTTTTTTTAAGACGGATTTTCTGAGTTTTAGGGTGAGTGAGATTGATTTTGGGGTTATTGAGTGTAGAAAAATGATTAGGATGAAGATTGGGATTGATTTTGATGAAGGTTTTGGAAGATTTGAGTGAGAAAGATGGATTTTTGAGGGATTGGGGGTTGTTTGGGTGTGTTTGTCGTGAAAAACAAAGAAGGATGATGGGGTTTGTGTTTTATGAAGAACACGGGCAAGAATTTGGAAAATAAACGAAATCAGCACTCGACGCAGGCTGCGTCCTACGACGCAGGCTGCGTCGTCACGACGCAGGCTGCGTCTTACGACGCAGGCTGCGTCCTTCACTGCCGGATCACCTTGCCTTTTGCACTTAGCAAAATTTTTGCTAAGTGCTCCAAACACCTCCATACTTGCAAATTCACTTCAATGGTCCATAATAACCTCCAATATCTAAATTCCATCGATTCCCGAACTTTTTATCCGTGGCACGCATCCCGAGGCGGCCAAAAACTCGCAAAACTTCACAAAACCGTTAGTAACTTCAAAAATTTTGTTTGATGCAATGTCTAACTAACTTAAAACAACTTAAATGCTAAGATTTAACAAAGAAACTTCAAAGAAATATTCACAAGGATAGAGTATGTACATGTTTTGCCGTTTATTTAGAGTCGATGGCTCGACTTAGCTATTTCAAGCTCTTCAACTTTGATAAATGGGGTCTTCAAGCAAGACCTCTTCTTCCCCCTCCCGGGCACATCCTTGGAAGTAGTGCTTGAGACGGTGGCCATTCACTTTGAGGAGCTTTCCATCCCCGGGCCCCTCCACTTCTATAGCTCCATGAGTAAACACTTTCTTGACGGTGTAAGGTCCAAACCATCTTGACCTCAACTTGCCCGGAAAGAGCTTAAACCGGTTTTGGAACACAAGAACTTTATCACCTTCCTTGAAAACTCTACGGTTTATCATTCCATCATGCCATCTTCTTGTTTTCTCTTTGTAGATGGAAGAGTTCTCATAAGCATCTTGGCAAATTTCTTCAAGTTCTTGTAATTGAAGCTTCCGGTGCATACCGCTCTCATCTTGGTTTTGATTGAAAGATTTGATAGCCCAATAGGCTTTGTGCTCAACCTCCACGGGGAGGTGGCAAGCCTTGCCATAGATGAGGCGGAATGGGGACATGCCAATGGGGGATTTGAAAGCGGTCCTATATGCCCACAATGCATCAACTAGCCTCTTACTCCAATCCTTTCTATCGGGATTCACCGTTTTTTCAAGTATTCCTTTAATTTCACGGTTTGAGAGTTCGGCTTGCCCGTTTGTTTGTGGGTGGTAGGCCGTGGAAATTTTATGATTCACCCCATACCTCTTGAGAAGGCCTCCAATCACCTTGTTACAAAAATGGGTCCCCCTATCACTAATGATAGCCCTTGGAAAACCAAACCGAGAGAATATGTTCTCTTGAATGAAAATGGCTACTACCTTGGCATCATCGGTGCGGGTAGGAATTGCTTCAAACCATTTTGATACATAGTCCACCGCCAAGAGGATGTACAAATAACCACCGGAATTCGGAAAAGGGCCCATAAAATCAATTCCCCACACAACAAAGATCTCACAATAAAGAAGAGGTTGTTGTGGCATCTCATTTCTCTTGGTCAAATTCCCCACCCTTTGACATCGGTCACAAGTTTTTACAAATTTGTGGGCATCTTTGAAAAGACTTGGCCAAAAAAAACCGCATTCAAGCACTTTTCTAGCGGTTCTTTGTGGCCCAAAATGCCCTCCACAAGCATAGTCATGACAATGATGTAGGATGGAAGGAATTTCACTCTCGGGCACACATCTTCTCACAAGTTGATCTTGGCAAAATTTCCACAAGTAAGGATCATCCCAAGTATAGTACTTGGCATCGGACTTGACTTTGCTCTTTTGATGAGAAGAGAAATAGCTTGGAAGCCGCTTTGTCACTAAATAGTTGACCATGGTGGCATACCATGGCTCTTCCACTTGTATAGCATAGAGTGACTCATGAGGGAGACCTCCTTCAACCTCCTCAAGAGGGCATGATGGTCTTCCTTCATGGTTTAGCCGGCTCAAATGATCCGCCACCACATTCTTCACCCCTTTCTTGTCTTTTATTTCCACATCAAACTCACTTAGAAGAAGAATCCATCTCAACAACCTTGGCTTTGCATCCTTATTTGCCACAAGGTATCTAATGGCGGCATGATCGGTGTAGATGATCACCTTTGTGCCCAAGAGATAAGATCGGAATTTTTCTAGAGCATAAATCACACCAAGGAATTCCTTCGCCGTCGTGGAATAGTTCTTTTGAGCATCATTCAAGAGGGTAGAAGCATATTGGATCACATGGGGTCCCTTGTCACTCTTTTGACCCAAAACCACTCCCAATGCATAGTCACTTGCATCGGTCATGATCTCAAATGGAAGATCCCATCGTGGTGCTTGAATAATTGGTACGGTGACCAATCTCTCCTTCAAGTCATTGAAAGCTTTCCTACATTTGTCATCAAAAACAAATTCCGCTTCTTTGTGCAAAAGCTTGCATAAAGGGTTAGCAATCTTGGAAAAATCCTTAATAAATCTCCGGTAGAAACCGGCATGTCATAGAAAAGACCTAATGTCTCGGGTGTTAGAGGGATAAGGTAAAGTTTTTATGATGTCAACCTTAGCCTTATCCACCTCAACCCCCCTTTCCGACACTACATGTCCCAAAACGATGCCACTAGTCACCATGAAATGACATGTTTCGGAATTTAAAATGAGATGGGACTCTTGGCATCGCTCTAAGACAAGAGCAAGGTGTTTTAGACATGCATCATAGGAGTCCCCATGGACGGTGAAATCGTCCATGAATACTTCTATGATTCGTTCTACATAGTCGGAGAAAATACTCAACATGCACCGTTGAAAAGTTTCCGGTGCATTACACAAACCAAAGGGCATACGACGATAAGCAAATGTACCAAATGGGCATGTGAATGTGGTCTTGACTTGGTCCTCGGGTGCGATTGGGATTTGAAAATACCCCAAGTAACCGTCAAGGAAACAATAGAAAGCTTTCCCCGCTAATCTTTCTAACATTTGATCAATAAATGGTAGCGGGAAATGGTCTTTCAATGTTACCGCATTCAAGCGGCGGTAGTCAATACACACCCTCCAACCGGTTTGGGGTCGGGTGGAGACCAAGTCTCCTTGTGCATTCTTGACTACCGTCACTCCTCCCTTTTTGGGTACGACTTGAGTTGGGCTAACCCAACGAGAGTCGGAAAAAGGGAAAATGATACCCATTTGCAATAGCTTAATTACCTCTTCTTGCACTACCTCCGCCATGGGTGGATTGAGCCTCCTTTGGGGTTGTCGGACCGGTTTGGCATCCACTTCAAGCCGTATTTTGTGCATGCAAGTCACCGGGCTTATCCCTTTTAGGTCCGCTATGCTCCACCCAAATGTTTCCTTATGCTTTTCAAGTAGTGATACCAATTTGCCTTCTTGGTCATCGGTGAGTGTGCTTGAAATGATAAGTGGTAGGGTGTTCTTGTCCCCTAGAAAGATGTACTTTAAATGGCTTGGGAGGGTCTTCAACTCGACCTTAGGAGGTTGGATAATGGAAGGGAGGGGCTTGTGGAGTGGAATACTCAAGGCAAACAACTCGGACAAGTTAGCCAGTGCAGGACGCAGGCTGCGTCCAGTGACGCAGGCTGCGTCGTACGACGCAGGCTGCGTCGTGTGACGCAGGCTGCGTCGTGTGACGCAGGCTGCGTCGTGTGACGCAGGCTGCGTCGAGCACTGCCTTGCCCTGTTTTCAGCATCTCTATGACGTTGAGCTCCTCATATGTTTCTATTGGCTCTTCCTTCTCCAATTCTTCAAGACATTCCTGCACATCAAAAGCCAACAACAAGCGCAAACCTTCCTCTTCCATGGGGTTAGTTAAAGCTACCTCGAGTGGGTCTCTATCACAAAGTTTATACATTTGATTCACTAATGGCTCAAAGATATGCAAGAAGAAACAAGATTGATGGTCACTCGGGTGCCTCATGGAGTCATATATATTGTAAGTTAACCTTTTTCCTTCAAATTCCATAGTCAAGCACCCGTTTGAAACATCGATCTTGGTATTTGAAGTTTTCATAAACGGCCTACCAAGAAGGAAAGGGGTGGCACTAGAGCTAGATTCCATATCTAAGACGTAGAAATCCGCCGGAAAGACAAGATTATCGACTTCCACTAGTACATCCTCTACCATGCCCTTGGGGTAAACACTAGACCTATCGGCAAGTTGAATGACTACCCCGGTCTTAGACAAAGGTCCTAAACCTAGGGTCTCATAGATAGATAGAGGAATGACATTTATAGAAGCCCCAAGGTCTAGCATGGCACGTTTAAAACTTTTCCCCCCAATAGTGCAAGGGATGGTGAACATGCCCGGGTCTCCACATTTCTTTGGTAAATTTTGTTTGAAAATGGCCGACACATGTTCACTCACCCTAACCTTATGGGTTCCCTTCTTTGGATTTCTCCTAGGTGTGCAAAGTTCTTTCAAAAACTTTGCATACCTA
This sequence comes from Heliosperma pusillum, assembly GCA_022085475.1. Taxonomy (NCBI): domain Eukaryota; kingdom Viridiplantae; phylum Streptophyta; class Magnoliopsida; order Caryophyllales; family Caryophyllaceae; genus Heliosperma; species Heliosperma pusillum. Next base: position 1,466 of record JAIUZE010066683.1, on the reverse strand, counting down.
GGGACACTATTCAACAAGTTAAGGAGAGGAATGTTAACCTCACATTTCCGGAAAGTCTCATCTAAGTCATTCTCCTTGGCATATTTCCTTGTGCTTATCAAAGCACTAGGAAATGGGACTTCCGGTATGTACTCCTCCACTTCATCATCTTCAATAGTGTCCTTGCTCTTCCTTGAATTTTCTCCCTTTGGGTCCATGCTTTTGGATGCCCCTTTTTCATTTCTCAATATCTCTTCTTAACCAACCACCAATTCTCCTTGGTCTTCAATCTCAATGGTTTCCATCTCAATATTCTTCATCTTTTCCTTCCCTTTACCAAGGGGGTTTACTTCCAACTCTTTGCCTCCCCTCAATGTCATGGCACTAGCATTTTCCCTTGGTGGGGGAATGGTTTGAGATGGGAATCTTGTGGAGCTTGAGGCTTGGGATTTTGATAAATTTGAGGCCATTTGGGATAGTTGGGTTTCCAAGTTGTTCACCCTAAGGTTGTTAGCCTCCCTATCCTTTCGTGCTTCCTCTCTATCCCTCCTTGCCTCCTCCCTATCCTTCTCTTGATTGGCAAGAAGTGTTTGCAAGATGTCACTCAAGTTCCCTTGAGAAGAAGAATTCCCTTGATTTGGATTTTGGTGTGGTTGTCTTTGGGATTGAGAATTACTTGGAAAATTTGAGTTGTTGGGTCTTGGGTTGTTGTTGTTGAAATTTCTTTGGGGATTTTGGTTGAAATTGGTGTTTCGGTTTTGGGTTGGATTTTGGGCTCTCAAGTGGTTGAATTGACCATTTTCAAAACTCTTTGATTTGTCTCCTCCCCACCCCAAAAGATCACGATTTCCCACTTGGTTATACATTCCTCCACCACTTGGGTTTCTAGCATTGTAGTTCCCATACCCCATGGCATTGACACTCTCAATGGTGGCTCCTTGCTCAATCATGATGTAACATGTATTTGTAGCATGTTCACCTCCACAATAAGAACATTCAAGTGATTCGGGGTGTTGAGAAAATGAATTACCTTTGTTAACAACCAAGTTGGATACCAAGCTTTTAAGTTCACCTATCTCTTGTATGAGTTTGTGATTTTGAGAGGCATGAGAATCTTCCATGGAAGAAACATTTCTAGAGCTTCCTGCCCTTTCATTCTTCCTCCCGTAGCTTCTTGTGTTCATAGCCAACTTCTCAATAATGTTGTTGGCCTCGGCCACATTAAGTGTATCAATACCACCTCCGGTGGCGGCTATAATCATTCGTTGGTCGTTTTGGCATAATCCTTCATTGAAGGCCGTCAATAGATCATCCCCCGACATTCCATGATACGGGCACCTTGCCACGAGGCTTTTGAATCGCTCCCAATAGTCATAGAGAGTTTCCCCCATGTCTTGCTCAATGGTAGTGATGAGCTTCTTTGGATGGTTATGCCTTGAATCCGGGTAGTATTTCTCAAGAAATTTCTTCTTCAAACCCACCCAAGT